>JAAGEH010000040.1:7391061-7403162 GCA_011751065.1 Lasiurus cinereus
CCTCCTGCCCATCTCCCCAGCCTCTCGCCCCCTCGCTCCCGCCCCCCTCTCTAATTCTGCTCTGTGGTTCTGTTTTTCAGGGGCGTGTTCCGGGGTCTCCGAGCTGGACCGGCTCTGGGTGCTCGCGGTCTCCACGCCGCCCTCGGCCTCGGGGGCAGAGGATGGCCACTTCCTGGGGCCTCTGGAGCCGCAGCGGGCCTCCCCCTCCAGGCTGACAGCGCCTGAACCGCAGCCACAAAAAGAGCCGCAGAAGCCGCCGCCCGCCGCCCGCTGCGCCGAGGGCGCCGCCCGCCCATAGAGGTCACCTCACCCCTTCCTCTCCGCAGCTCGCCCTCCCTCCGCCTGCCCGCCCGGCGGCC
The DNA here is from genome assembly GCA_011751065.1 of Lasiurus cinereus. Taxonomy (NCBI): domain Eukaryota; kingdom Metazoa; phylum Chordata; class Mammalia; order Chiroptera; family Vespertilionidae; genus Lasiurus; species Lasiurus cinereus. The sequence continues at coordinate 7,391,421 of JAAGEH010000040.1, forward strand.
CAGGTTCCTCCGGCCGCAGTCTGCGGGGTGCTTGTCCACTGCGCGGCTCGGACCCCGAGCCAGGCCCGGCCTGGAGCCGGCGCTCGCGGGCAGTGGGGAAGGAAGGACGCCTCAGGAAGAACAGCCTCTCCTCTCTGCCGCAGAGCCGAGGCCAGACCAGATGGGCCGCCCCGCTCTCTGGGGACGAGGCAGGTGCGGCTGAGTTAATTTCCCCGAGTGATAAAGAACGATGACCCCGCCTGTCCTTGGACTCTCCTAGCTTCCCCGCGGCTCCCCACCCAAGGCGCGGGGCCACTGTCAGGACCCAGAGGCGTGTCTGCGTGTCCGCCTTGCATGCGCACCCCTGTGATTCTCTCTCCTGCAGGTGCTGGTCTCGGCCCCGGCCCCGCAGCGGGAAGGAAGGGGCTGGCGAGGCTTTCCGCCGCAGAACCTGCCATTCCTTCCGCGCCAGGGACTCGGGGAGCTGCCGCCGCCGGACGCACCAACCCCGCCGGCTCCTGCCCTCCGCGACATAACACGACGGCGACCTTAGAGCTGTGCCGGAGGGTAATTAACTCCGACCCACGCCTGCTTTGAGAACTGGATTTATGGGCGCATGTATGTGTGTCGGTGCGCTGCCGCGAATGGCACGTAGCTCTCCGCCCGGCACGCAGGCACCTAATTAGCAGCGGCTCCAGCAGCTGCGGCAGGAGGAGGGCGAGCGAGCGGAGGAGACAGGAGCTGGGCTTCCGAGCGAAGACCCCGGCGGAGTCCTAGGGACTCCGAGCTCCCGGGAGGTGGGGGAGGGGGCAGGAGGAGCTGTGTGGTATGCGCAGGGGGTCCGTTCCTCTCGGATCAAGATCAGACTCTGCCCTCCGTGTTCACAGCGGACCTTGATTTAATGTCATACAATTAAGGCACGCGGTGAATGCCAAGAGCGGAGCCTACGGCTGCACCTGAAGGACGCCCGAGCATCTCTGGATATGAAAGGGGGAAAGGCCACGTCATGGGATGTGCAAGGTGGTAGAAGGAACCCATCCTGTGAGGATAGAGACCCTGAAACTGATTCAGAGCCAACCTAGAGTCCCACGAGCCAAAGGGGCCCTGGGTCTCAGTCAGAAATCGGAAACCCGCGTGCAAATCCCCGACAGCTATGGGGAGGGCGGGAGTCCCAGGGTGAGCACATATTCTAGAGAGCGGAAGCGTGTAGAAAGCAGTGGTCCTTGCCAGAGGTGGTAGTGGGGTTGTCTGCCATCTGGGCCAAGCTGCGGTAACAGAACCGACGGGAGAGAGCAAAATAACCTTAAATGGCGTCCTCACCACATTGCGCAAGAACCCTCAACCGGCTCAGCTCCTTGGGGAAGCTGGGAACCATCCCACCACACCACCACCACCACCTCCACCACTTTCTCTTCCTCTTCCCAGTCTCCAGTCGGCCCACCTGGCTTTGTAAAGCCAAGATAACTCACTCCCTTGTTTAGTCATAGTCCCAATGGCCAAATTAGTTCAAGGAGTAGGACAAGAAACTTTAGAAGCACTTGGTAAATTAATGTAGGGGGAAGCTAATTAGGTGGACTGTGTTCAGGTTGTAGTTTGCACCAGGGCCTGAGAGCCAGGGACAGACCCAGGCTGAGAAAGCGAGGCTGGATAGATGCCTTTGTTCTGCCTTGGCCTGCAGGGGCCGCAAACAAAGGAGAGGAGCTGAGGAGGATCCGAGGAGGTGGCCGCGCCCTCCGCGCCTGCCGCTGTCCGCGGTGCTGACCAGGGCCTTCTTCCCTGTCATTTCACCCAAAGGCCATAGGACCGGCCTGCCCTGTCCCAAAGTATAACAGGACATTAGGAAATTTGCGAAAGAAAAATTAAAAGCAGAGAAGTGCCGTACACGGCAAAAATCTAATATTTACTGAGACAATACGCTCTGCTGTTGCCACACTTCAGGTGGTTATAGGCAATGTACAGTTCGTGTATATGACCTGGGAAACAACGTCAATCTATTTAGGCTGACACCTGAATCGAAGCTATGAGCTGGAGTTGTAAGAAGAATGAGGAGAATTAAGTCTTTTGTTTTTTTTCTTAATTCATCTACCTTAAAACATAGGGTCCTCAGCAAAATACTAGTGTTTTCACCAAAGGGACTCAAATGTGGGCTTCAAGAAGTACCAGGACAGAATGGGATGGGGACAGACTAGGTGACCCCCAAAATGAGCCCACCACCTAACCTGCACCACCTAACCTGCAGCCTGGGGCCAGGTTCATCCCAGGGCAGCCTTCCTAGGCAGGTCCAAAGCGCAGCCTGCTTCCAGCTTCCAGGCCCGAGGGAGGCACTGCAGGGCCAGGAGGCCTGAAACCCCGCACTGCGGAAAAACCAGCCACCGAGTCCTCCTATGTCTGGCAGGTGGAATAAGGGAGGGCGGTTTGCTAAATTCCAGTCAATAAAGATTCACTTTAGGAGTTTAGGGACATATTGGTCAGTATTAATGTATTCAATACATGTTTAAATATCCCAGCATATTCCATTGCCTTAACCTAAATATTGGTAGCATTCTATAAATAAAATTCTCAGTAAATAATGAATCAAAGAGCAGAGCGAGACAGAGCGAGAACCAAGCGACCAATTTGTAGCCAGCCTGGGCTCTCAAAATAAATTGCTACATGTTTACTTGCATTAGTTTATAAATTCAAAACATAAATGATGTTAAAATTAGGAATAGATAAAACAATTCAGATGGGCAATAGAGGCAGCAACACAAATTTTGATCCAGACATGGAAATGGGCTATAAATGGGTCATACATTTCATCAGATTCATTCTTTATACCTGAATGATTGAGATATATGAAATGATTCATAAAATAAGTAACCAAGCACAGTATCCCCAGCCAGATATATCCTTGCCCTACACCTCAGGGTAGATTTTACTTCTGATTTTAGAACCCTGCAAATCTAGTCTTTCATATATATTAACGACTTAGGTTTATATTTTATGTTATACAATTTGGGAGGGAGTAGGTAAAACATACAGGGAAAAGGGATTACTAGAATAATAAAAGAAAAGGGTTGGGGGAATATTCTTCATGTGTCCATCAAGAGCAGTCATATTGAAATGGGTTTAAAACATTACATGTTTGTATGAAAGCCTGGGTTTCCTTCCAGTATTTATGCAACTGTACTAATCGCCTGTGTTACCATCCCCCCAGGTAGTTCATGGAGGAAGAAGGTCCAATGTTGCAAAATATTCCTGCCTGAGCAGTGTTATAATTCACATTACATAGTAGAAACACACCTAATCTCTCTCACCCTAATCCTTCCTGTGTAGGGCAGTCTAAACTCATCCTCCAGAAAGCTTAATCAGTTTAAGAAATTACTTTCTAAGTAGAAATAAAATGCATGCTATGAAAGAGAAGGTAAAATACCACTTAGATAAGGGAACACACAGTTTAGTAATCTGCTTGCAGTGATTAAATCTGAAGTGGTTATTGATTTGTGATCTTTCTAGATTTTTAAAGACTATTTCCTATTTTTCTTAAAAATAATCACCCGCTTTAATGTCTGTTGCCAATCCCCCTGTTATGAAATTTTATGCTCAGCATTTTTGCAATAAATCAATCAAGACTACATAATTGAAGAATTTCAGCTCAGTGTGCCGTGGAGGCCCTTTGACAATCACAATTTTCATTTAGTAGTCTGAAATTAAAGCTTCTCAGAATAATATAGGAACAGCTTGACCCTTTCAGATACTCAAGGACAACCCTCCAGGGAAATCGCAGGTTTTCGTACTGGGGAGAGGGCAGGAGCGGGATGGAAGGTCAATGGTGGGGAAGAGAGGGACATCTGTAATACTTTCAACAATAAGGATAATTTAAAAAAAAAATGCTAGCGCAATGCACCAGGAGGTATCTGGAGTCAACAATGCTAGAGCGCCCTCTGCTGCCCCTAAGAGGCAGGGCATGAGTTACAGAAGCCAGATGGCTCTGGGTCACAATAAATGGTGAAAACATTAAGCTCTTAGAAACATTTAATCTGTGGAATTCAAAAGCTCTAATCATATTGTACATTTGAAGGGGCCACCCGATTTTAATTTTTGAGCACTCCTTATGTAATTTCCTTCTATTTTGGAGGATAGTGAAACGGCAGTGTTTTGAAATTCTCAATCTGTCAAGTTATTTCTGTCGTTATATTTCTGCACTTTTTTGTTGTTGTTGTTATATATCAAATTGTGAAGATCTCTTTAGCAACAAACCCGATATGAGTAAAAGTGATTAGGTATAGTCACAGCATAGGAAAATTCATAAGGAGTGTTATGTGCTTAAAAATGAGTTTTTCAGTGTGGAACAATCTCTTCTCAAATGAGATGGAGTTTTTTTTTTTAAGATTCAAAATCCTTTTTAATTTTTATGTCTTATAGGGTGTATAGTGAATAGAAATATGTACAGTTGTACTAATTCAATGTTGTAAATTTCAAAATTATAGCCTATTTCTAAACAAACATCATTGCCATGAAGATTGTTATTGAATATATCAGTGCTAATGTAATAAAATGTTTCTATTAATAATGTGGTTGTTAAATAAATCTTGCAAAAATAAAGTTCTGTTTATATTATGGCGCCAGAATAAAATAGCTATTTAATATCACTCATTTTAAGCATATTAAAGCATTTAAACACTTATAAGAGTTTAAAATGTAAACTCTTATAAGAATATTAAGCCGTAAGGTTGCTGAGAATATTAAGCTAGCATTTAAAGTTTATCTGATTTTCATATAATAGAAAATTTTCTATAATAGAAAAAAGTCTTGATTAAATATTAAACTAAGTTAAATATTAGTCTACATGTGTAAAATTCCACATAAATGTAGGTATATTTGTCTTCTGAAAACTACTTCTCCAAAGAATGCATTTGTGGATTTATGGCCTAAATGAAATTTTAAAAAAGTGTTAGAATATTTATATTTTCATTCTAATCACTCTTTTAAAAAGTTAAAATATTATTTTTCTTTTTGCTTAATTTCAATTTCCTAATTAAATTCATATTTTATGCAGGAGAGAATGAACACAGTGACAGATTTTACCATATTCCTAATGGTTATTATAATAAGTTTGAAACCAATTTCTAAGTAAATAAGATGCAAAATAAGTATTGAAATATGTTTTTCTATTTAAAGTACAATTTGTTCAGTTTAAGAAAAAAAAAAACTAAAGAGAACTGACTAAAAGACCTTCTCAGATGCCCAAGAGATGCTGCCCAGGATGACAAGCATGCACCAGTATTTGCTGTTCGAATTTGCCTAGAAGGGTCTTTAACCTCTTTTTATCTTTATACAAGGATGACATATTATAACTGAAACACTCCTAACTTCTTCTGGAAACATTCCCTACTGTGGGAGTAACATATAAACAAGATATTTATGGGAAGCAATCTATAATAATAAAAGGGTAATATGCTCATTAGACCAGACGTCTTCTGGACGTCATTCCGGACATCCTTCCTGACGAAGCCAGGGCCAGAGGGAAGTGAGCCCTGGTTCCAGGTGCTGGAGGGAAGTCGGTGCCAGCAGCTGGGAGAAGGAAGGCCTATTCTTGCACGAATTTTTATGCATTGGGCCTCTAGGATTACAATAAAAGCAGCTAATTACTGATACTTCTTTTAAGAATTTACTACACAATTATGGTATCCTCATTTATGCTGGCTCTTCAATAAAATATAGAATTTAATACTTGTAAGACCACAAAAATAAAAGCTCTTTAGATTATACTGAGTAGGCTTTAACAAATTCAGTATTTTTTTTAATCCAGTATTCAGACTCATCTGTCACTGCAATTTCATCAGCTGCTACTCGGTACATTATAGAAATATGACTGAGTAGGAATTGAAACTATAATGCCTTTAAGATACAATAACATTGAAATGTCAAGAAATTGGAATTGATTCTTTTTTAGAAGATCAATAGCTGCAAAGTGTAGGGAAAATATTTCCATTGAAGAACCAGGAAAGTAAAACAGCTTAATAGTGAAAGCAGAAGGTACTACCAAGGCAGAAGAGGGTGAAATGGGACTAATTCTGTCTTCAAGCTACAGTAGAAAGAACTAAGAAGATATTTGACTTAAATTTTGTTTTCAATATTTCAGTAAAAATATTAATGCAGCAAATTCTTAAGTAATTAGTAAATTTTATCTAAAGAGTGTTTCTTCATTGGAATGCAGTGTAATATTGATTTTGTTATGTTAAAGACAGAAAAATAGAAAATTAAATTAGCAAATACTACTTTATTTTCAACTCTTATCCTATAGATTGAAAGGCAGACTTGTTTTTCCTTTCCTAGTTGTTGGTCAAACATTTTAATTATAAAGAAGGCACTAATCTGAATGTAATAGTATGCATGGTAAAATAATAGAACCATTATAACATAGCATATGTTAAATTGTTTAAATACAAAACAATAATATGTGGAAAAGCAACTTGGTTTTGCAAATTGTTCCTTGCTTGTTTTAGTACACTGTTACTATTACATATAACATCTTATACATAATAATCAAAGTGTATTCAGACAGACAGATACTTAGTGGGAACCCAGTCACAATGTTTTATAGGAGTTCCCGATAGCAATGCTCGTGTAAGTTCCAGGCTGACTTGATAAATATTAAGAAAATAAGATGCAAAAAAATCTGACACACATTTGACCAAGGTCAAGTCAAAGGTAATGAAATCTGGATTGCTATGAAAACATTAAGTGGAGAAAGCCATTCTCTTACCCAGTATCATAGTATCAATTTTCCATGTCAGAGGAACTTCAACCTTCTTGGCTGTCTTGCCCAGACTTTACTCCAAATTCCCAGAATAAGGCTATAGAAGTTGTATATTTTAATTGTCCTGACGATATCAGATAATCAAATGAGGTGGGCCAAAAGCACACTGAGTATACATTCATCAATAAGTAGTTTTTATAACCTGGATTTTGATTCTGTGAAATGGTTATTTTTACTTAATTTTTCAGCTCAAACTACAAATATTTCTAGCTGCCCAGTAAGCATCAGGCAGTTGTGTTAGTTGGATATGAGAAGGTTTGGTGAGTGTGTGTGTACATACATATACATTAACATTTAAAACATGGTTGTGAGAAAAATAAAATCAACTTTAGCTGTGACCTCAATCCGCCTCTCCTGCAGTTATCTGCAGACAATTATCTAATCAACATGGTAAAACCCCCTGGTACAAGAGAATTATTAATAAATGTTTAAAAATTGACTGGTTCTTTCAGACTCCATCCTCCTGCTGTTGTTATTGCAATAATTTTCTGCAATAATTAACATTTTCTAAATCCATTAATGTCTTTTCATTAAAAAAAAAATTCCACATCATCTCTCCACTACTTTTTCTCTTCTTCCTCTTAGCTGAATTGAATAATGGAACCCAGTAAGGTGAGTTTTTAAACGTAACATTGAACACTCCCACCAATCATTAGATATATAAGACCCAACTTATAAATAGAATCATAAATATTAAAAAAAATTTTGAATTTTTATTTTAACCTTTCCTTCTTTAGTAAACACCTAAAGTCTTCTAGACTTTCAACTATAAAACAGGTTCATTCATTCATTTCTTCACTGTTTGAATGGTAACTAGGTGTCAGGCACTCACTCTTCTATGGGTTGAGTATTTACTAGTAATAGTGAGTGAAATAGATATTATTTTTACCCTTATGGAGCTCATCTAGAAACTTATTCCAGAGTTAGATTTTTCTACTCCCATAAACTAACTTACTATCATTTAAGTCCCTTTATCTTCAAGTGCTTCTATTCCAACCACTGAAATTTTTTTCTAAAAAGTGGATTTGTGTTTTACTTTTCTAAGATAAATGAGAAAATACATTTACATTTCCCTTGTAAATGCTACTTCCTTCCCCCATTGTTAATAATGAGTGTTTTTACTACCCCCTCTCAAATTTGAGTGGTTGTTTACTAGTCATGCCTAAACTTGGTTTACATTGTTACATATTACTAGAGACATGGTGCACAAATTCATGCACCAGTGGGGACCCTCAGCCTGGCCTGCAGGCTGGGCTGAAACCAGCTCTCTGACATCCCCTGAGGGGTCCTGGATTGCAAGAGGGCACAGGCCTGGTTGAAAGACCCCACCAGTGCACAATTGGAGCCAGGAAGGGACATGAGAGGTTGGCCAGCCTGGCAGGGACCATGGGAGGGCTCCAGGGCATGTCCAGCCCATCTCACTCAGTCCTGATTGGCCAGACCTCAGCAGTAAGCTAACATGCCCAGCAGAGCATCTGCCCCCTGGTGGTCAATATACATCATAACGAGTGGTTGAGCAGCCTTAGCCATATAATCCTTTGATTGGTTGAACAGCAGAACAGATGACCGGACACTTAGCATATTAGTCTTTTATTATAAAGGATTTTGATTATATTTATTTCCAATTTGACTTCCCATTAACTTTTCACCACTTATATGTACTTCTAAACTCTGTAACTTGGTCCTTATCTTTTATTTATTCATGTTTCTGATAAACTGTAGCTTTGTTCCTGTTCATTTTTTTTCTTTTTTTAATGAGCTATTTATTCAATTATCAAGATTCTTTTCCATTTATATGCTATTTTTTAACAGAACTTGTAAATGTGACTTACTTAGATTTTTAAAAATCAGTTGGTTTCATTAATATTTTAGTTATTAAACTGATCATAATAATGAGACCACTTCTTCATGACCTCATTATTTCAAACATTTAAAATAAATACCAAATCAACTAATCACCCCAAAATCTATTCCAAAATACTAGCACATATGTAATTTTCCAGCTATTCTTTAATTTCTACCATTAGCTGTGAATTTTTTAGTTTATGGCTCAGAAAAAGTGGTCATAATTACCTCTTCAGTTTATTGCTCCCAGCTGTTGGCTAGCACCTTGACCAAGTCTTTGAAAATGGTCAAATGTGTGTCAGATATTTTTCAAGATTATGACAAGTGTTGTATGTACCAAAGGGGATTTTTTTCCTGTAAGTTTTAATTATTCAATTTATCAAATAATCTGTGAGTAAGAATGTTTTAGCTGTGATGCAGTATGTATAATATGGTATGTCATGTACATAGTTAATGTGCTGATGATAGAATCTGAAGACCTATGTTTTAGACTGAACTCTGACATGAATTGGTTAAGTAATTGGGATTTCTTTCTTCTTTCACTGGATTTCAGTTTTATGTGAACTTGATCATTGATTCTCTATAATAAGCAATAAGAACTAATTGAGGAGCTAGTTCATAAATGTAGGTCTTTTGGGTCCCATCCTCAGAGATACCCTGATATCTGAGATGAACTTAAACAATCACCACAGCTGGTTCTGGTGCAACTGTTCTTCATTTTGAGAAACTCTTGATCTGTTCTCTAACAATTTTTCTTGCTTTGAATTTTCTGGCTATGAATGAAAGAAATTTAATAATTCTAATATAGCAAAGGTGATCACTGATTAAGCAGACCCAGAAATTCTTTATATTTGGAGAAAATCTTGGTTATGATTGGAGAGTGTGTAAGTGTGGGTTCTTTAAGAAGTAAATGTCAAAATGGAATTAAATGTGTAATGTTTTCTGAGGAAAAATACCTGTGTGAGAGAAAATAGTAGGGAAGTGGGTAAGCTAGGTGAGCAGGTCGGATAGTCAATGAAAGAGAGAGGCAGGGAAGGTAGAAAAGCTTGGTACTATCATCAGAAAGTCCGTAAGCCAAAGTTGGAAGTCAGAGAAGTTGAAGTTCTTCCAAGAACACGCTTGCTCTAGTATTCTTATTATAGTTAGAAGTTGGGGCCGTCAATGGGAAACATGGTCCCTGAACAAACATAATAATAGATTTTAGAGTACTGGGACCCTTGGAGGTGTGTGAGGTGTATTCTCATGCATGCCACAGAGAGGCAAATCATTGTTAATAGAATGATGCATTGCCGGGAAATTTAACAGAGATAGGTCTATTATCATAGTAAAGAAAAAACGTATTTGATATGAACATAATCTACAATCAATAAAATATAAATGAGCCTTAGCCAATGTGGCTTAGTGGATGGAGTGTCAGTTTGAGGTCTGAAGGTTCCTGGGTTCAATTCTGGTCAAGGGCACATGCCCAGGTTGCGAGCTCCATCTCCGGTGGGGGACATGGTAGCCAATCAATGAGCCTCTCATCATTGATGTTTCTACCTCTCTCTCCCTCTCCTTTCCTCTTTGAAATTAATAAAAAAATATTTAAGATAAAATAATTTTTTAAAAAATATATAAAGATGATTCAGAAAGTATAGAATAATTACTTTGCTCCCAAAATGTATTAATTAGGATGGGCTAGGTTAAGCTAAGATAATAACAACTCCCAAACTGATAAAAGTTGATATTTTGCTCATACTACTTGCCCAGGTATAGTAAGGATGTTAAAGACAAAGACAAGACATTGCGGACATAACTCAGTCATAGAGTCATCAGGGGTCAGAGCCAACTCAATGGCATGTAACATGCATATGTTGTAAGGGAGATTGTTCATAGAGGTGTCTCAAGAAATGCAGCTGATGGAGGATTCACTATCTAAAGATGTAATAATTTTAAACACATGAACATGACCTGTCTCAACAATATTTTAGGGAAAGAGAAGGCTTGAGATTCAAATATAGGCAAATGTTTTGACCCAGAAGGTATAAATATTGCTTCCATTCACATTTTGTTAGCTAGAATTGTTCACATGGCCATGCAGAGACTTAGAATTATCCACATATCTGAAATTAAAGAGAAGAGATACTGATGAATAGTAATGCTTATCCAAATAAGAGTTATTGCAATCACGTTACTTGTACATAGTGGCTGGCTACCTCATCTCTGAGAATCCTGAAACTCAGGAATCTAAATGGAACCTGCCTTCAGATGATTTTTGCATTTTTGAAGTCAGTGGGATATGGTGGGTAGGGCTTAAACAGGGAGCCAAGTAATGTTGTAGTATACAATAGACTCTTTTTCTGGACTGCTGTGTGATTTTAGAAATTTAACTTGCCTTTTGGGGTCCTTGCTTTCTCATGTGAAAAATGAAAGGATAGAAATAAATACTTAAGATATCTCCCCAAATTAAATTAATACTCATAATAACAGCAACATTAAAAGCAATAGAAACAAGATATAATTTGTACAAGAAAGCTGTTCATTCTCATGGTACATGGAGGAAATAAGAATTGCTCTAAGTTTAGATACTAAGAGTCATAAGTTTCTCTGCTTGTATTCATGAATATTTTGGGAATAAAGGGTTTCCAGGATGCCAAGGGGAATAGGCAGCCTCATCCTTTGAATGGTGATACTGACAAACATTCTGCATAGCTCCCCAGAGGGCTGAGGCAGGATCAAGCCCACAATATGAGCAACCCACAAACACGCTCTTAAATGAATTTTTTTCTTCCTTCTGTTTCAGTCTCCTTTTCTGTCCTACCCCAACTCCTACCCATAGCTTTACTCTCAAAATAAATTATCAGCCTACAAAAGCCATTGCCTTAGTCAGCACTTCCGTAGGGGAACCGAGACTTAGATAGCAGAGTAATCTCAGTCAGATAAGAGCATATAGGTTCAAAGATGGCAAGGGATGTAAATGTTCCTATGGCCAACCCTTATACAGTGTACAACTTCGCTGTTGAGTCAGTTTCTATGTCTCAAAAGTTAGAAAGGACTCTTCATAGGACTCTCAGGGCCTTCTCCAGAGATGATAGATAGATAGATAGATAGATAGATAGATAGATAGATAGATAGAT
>JAAGEH010000040.1:7403172-7461746 GCA_011751065.1 Lasiurus cinereus
GATAGATAGATAGATAGATAGATAGATAGATAGATAGATAGATAGATAGATAGATGATAGATAGATATAGATATAGCATAGGTAAGCAAAACACTACTTTCATGAGAATGTAGGGCTTCTCATTCAGGTAGGGAGCCTCCAAATAAAGACTCTGAGAAACTCCAAAGCTAGGATCCATTTTTCCAGCTCTCTGGCTGTGGTGTAAAAGAGCAGTGGGGGGGGAGGGGAAAGCACTGAAAGGCATCCAGGGTCCTGCATCCAGGTTCCTGCAATTCTGTAATACAATTCTGTACTTTCCACATGTTAATTTGATAACTAATGATGTGCATCAGTGATAAAAAGAATAAAATACCTCCTCAAATACATAGATACCTCTAAACTCCCATGTTAATATATAGAGAAATAAACATCAGTTCTCAAGTAAGCCTACCATATGCTTCCTGGGCAAGCAGGGGCCTTCTTTTCCCCTGTTTTCTCTAACCAATCACCCTGAGACATGGACTGGTTAGAGACTGCTGCTGTGCCATCTTCAGGGGAGGTTATCTGGGCTACATGAGAATAACCTGGCTACACTGAGGAAGAAGAAAAACTGAAGCACACGCAGAAGGCAACATATCCGGCAGAGAAGGCTGAGAAAAGGTAGGAAATCTGACACTGACACCAAGTACATTAGCTCCCACTTAGGTAAATGTGCATGAAACTTAATGAATGATTTTTTTTTAATCGATCTGGGGAGACATTCTTTAACAATGCATTTATTTAATGCAGTGGAAATACTTTCCTACTAAATGAGACTATGATCAGCAGAGTTAAGATTAATTGGATCTTGTTGGATGGGTGTATATCCTTCCTAACCATTGGATGTGCACTTAATTACAAAGCATGGTCTAAATGCTATGTAATTCAATACATAATAATATATCTACATAGAACAGGCGTTCACAGTATGCATTTATCTTTAAAAGGTTCTGCTACCCTTTGTTATAAAAGGCTAGTACATTATGATTTCTTATAGAAGTAACCATATTCTATTTTTTAAAATATATTTTTATTGATTTCAGAGAGGAAGGGAGAAAGAGAGAGAGACAGAAACATCAATGAGAGAGAATCATTGATCAGCTGCCTCCTGCACACCTCCCACTGGGGATCAAGCCCACAACTCGGGCATGTGCCCTTGACTGGAATCGAACCTGGGACCTTTCAGTCTGCAGGCTAATACTCTATTCACTGAGCCAAACCAGCTAGGGCAGAAGTAGCTGTATTTTAAATATTTATAGCTAAAATTTGTACCAACTGCTCAGAATTAATTAACATACTGTGAAGTAATCTAGACCCCAAGAAGCTGCGGATTTATTCAAGGTCTATTTTATGTAAGTTTGTCCTTCTACTCTCACACTTGAGAGGTACAGCACCTAAAACCCAAATAATCTTTTATTGTTTTTTAAATAATTTTCCTGCTATTCATTATCCAATTTTCAGTAAGATATGAGAAACTGAAGAAGGATGTCATCCAAACTCATTAGCATCTTCAACTCAATAATACATGATAATTAAGCCAATAACTAGGAATCCAGCTTCCAAGTGACTGGTGAATGCATACTCTTACATGTTCCTGATTATTGGAATCATTGGTTTTTCATGCTGCTCAAAAGCATGAAGAGCTGGTCACAACTCACATATGTGTATGTGACTCTTTCTCTTGGAGTAGTCCCAGGGTCTAGTCAATGTGGGTATGAGCATATTATCTCTCAGACTGAAAATAACTCATGCTAATTAACCACTACATGTTTCACAAATCAATTACTAACGATATAACGTAGTTACCAATAAGCTGTATTCTCTAATAAGTATAGTTATAAAATTCTACGAAGTAGTGAAATCCATTAACAGTTTTTAACCCTGCTGTTCCAGATACTCAGTCCTCAGCACTTTGTCCATCAGGCTGAGAATTAGAGACACTAGAAATTCTATGGCTACCAGGGCTGTTGTGAGTGCTTATTGCAGTACAGTTCACTTGAGTCCTTTTTAATCACAATAACATTAAACTACCATTGTCAAACACATAATAGTTTCCACAGCATTTCCACAGTGCTGTGAAGAAAACAACACTCTCCCACTGTACAAAGCAAGACATAGTGGCTCAGAGAAGTGGCAAAAAAACGTAAGGACAGGACAGGGGCAGAGTTAAAACTGGAGCTCATGTCTTCGGATGTAAAATCCACCGATATTTCCTGTTCCTGAACTGTGCCAACCCCAAGTAGCTCATTGGCTTGGGTCCAGGCTGCACAGGGACCTCTCCTTGCCAAGGGACACCAAGAAGCTTATTCATTCATACCTGTCCTGTGTTTTGGCTTTTGTATCTGTGAGGTAAGCGACCATTCTTAGTTCTGATCAAGTGCCGAATCCTAAGTTTGATGTGGAAAACAATCTCCATAAGAACTTTTCAAAACTATAATTGAGTTTCCTTGGAGCACAATTATATTATACACACTCCTCTGAACATTTGTCCCAAAGGAATATTAATAAATAGCATAAGAATGCCTTTCAGCTGCAGGCACAAGGTATATATATATATATTTGTTTATTTTGTTTTCTTTTTTAAGGATTACTGTTGGGCTACAGAGTATTGAGACAAAGTGAAAGAGAACCAGAAAGAGAATCAGAATTTAGGGAATAAGCAATTGGACTATTTATTTAATTTCATGGAGGAGCTAGCAGCTCAGGAGAAAAATAAACACCTCAACCCTGTCTTTCAATCTTCATATTCTCTAGTTTATCATGAATAGTGTAGCACTCAGTTTCCCTCACAGAGAGCTCACAGCTTGACCCATGACTCACTAGCCTTTGCTTCAGAGTGGCACATTTTCTATACACAGCAAGTAAAAATTTCATATACTGGGTCCACTATCATAAAGTCACATTTAGAGAATAACAATCTGGTACTTGGTACTTTTTCAAACATAAATTGCAACGCATAAGCGTTCTTCCCATGTAAATCCTAACTCGCCTTTTCAAAGTAGGCCTCACTGACTTTGGTATCAGGTTTTATTCTTGATCTACCTGGAAAAACCTTTCTTCTCTCCTCTCTGCCTATCTACATTCTTTCATCAATAATACCCTGATCAAGTTTCATTTCTTCAGTACTGCTCTTCCCAGTCTACATAGCTAACTTTATTTTCAGAACCACAGAATATCAGACTTGCAAAGTAGATTCTGGCTCTTCCATATACCATAATTGTATATACTCGCAGCAGTGCCTAACACACTCCTTTGCACATTATAGGCACTTGCTTTATTCTTTCAAAATTGACAATGAATTAGTGGGTGTGGATAATTACTTGTGGTTAAATTTGAAGTGAGAACAAGTTGTTATTATTATTATTATTATTATTATTATTATTAAAAACAAATACTTTTAGATTCAAAAGTTTTATTAAATGCTCCTGCCAACCGGAAAACATCCCTAAATACCTATGTGTGGGCATACCTTCTGCCATATCTGAAATATGTATTTACTTTCCAAATAAAGCTCACTAAGTACTTGCTAAAGGAGCCCTCACATTATGAGTCAGCCCCTCACATCACACACATACACACCCATAGAGAAGGAAATGAGATCACATGTGTAAAGCTTCTATGTGCTAGGCATATAATGAATCCTAAATAAATGTTGATTTCTTGCTCCATTTTTTTTTCACTCTCACACTCCTTTCTTAGCTTTTCCCTTCTTATTTCACAGTTTAGATTATTTTTCTGCACACTCCCCTTACCCAGTATCTCACTCAGATAGGGTGATGGTGTGCCATCAGAAGGGGACAGAGTGGAGAGAATCACTGAAAGATTGCAAAGGGGGTCTGCCCGTGGCCGTTTCACCTGTGTGACAGCTTAGCCTGGCTTTGATAAAAGCACCAAGAAGGCTTTACAAAAAGCCCACTGCTGGCCACTGCCACAAGGTGGAGGCTCTCAAGACTTGCAACGGAAATAGAGATTCTATATTTATCTTCTTTACCGCCCTCCCCTAGCCCCACAATAACGGCATTCAAAATCAAAGAAGCCAGTGTGAAGGTAAGTTTTTAGAACAGTGAGACACAAAGCTTCCACAATGCTATCAGAAAGGAAAGAGAAAATGTTGTTCCCAGAGGCAGAATGAGATTTAAAAGACTCAGAAAGTAGAGCAGAGATTAAAGGATCTCTCATGCACAGTGGACAAATGTCCTGACATCCTATAAAAGGAACAAAATTAGAAGTTTAATGTGGCTTGAGACAATATGCAGCTGAAGTCAAAGTCTTTAAATAGATAGAGAAAACCATGGAGTGTGAAAGTGACTGAAGCCATGATTTTGTGGTTGATATTTGTTTCCATATTACTGATGAAATTAGAAAATATAGAGGTAAATCCTCACATTGGGATGATGGGAAACTTTATTCTGTTTCATAAAATATTATTGAGTGATCATAGAATCACTAGCATTTACTGAGTATTAACTCAATATCAGTAAATTTTTAAAATACTTTACATACATAAATTATTCATTAATGATAATAATTCTAAGAGATATATACAGTTATTTTTCTATTTTGTTAATCAGAAAATGGTGGCTTAGAGAGTATATATATAACTTCTCCAAGGTCACACATCTAGTAAATGGTGAAGCTGAGTTTTAAACTCAGGCATCTAGTTAGTTATTACAGATTTGGTGGACAACCTTGGCTTTTATTTTATTTTTGACATTTTTCCACCTTTCAGTTGAACATAGCCTAAAATAATTTTACAAATCAGTGTTTTGCTTCTCCATTTTCTTTTCTATCAATATTTTTACACATTATCTCCTCTATAAAGATTTGTGCCATCATGATTATTTGTTTGTGTATATCTCTCTCTCCCACTAGTTGGGAACACAACCAGTAGCTTATATGTATTTGGTTATAAAAGACTTATTGAATAGATGTATGATCAGACTAACTAAATGATATTTTCCATGTCTAATTTCATTTAAAATAAAAGCTGCACTCACATTTGAAGTTGCCATAGTTGCAGTCATTAGCAAAAATTGCATTTATATCTAGTCTGTTTCTCAAAGACAAGGTCTGATTTAATGTGCTAGCATTATTCTTCTCTTTTCTGAGATGGGTAGATGATTTGCCCAGTATAGGTTAAAAAAACAACAACAATAATAGCATCCCGAATATATCTGACACACACACTTCCCAATGGTCTGGCATTGTCTAGATGCTCCAGGTGACCAAACAACCCACTTCTTCCCATCTCTTCCAAGTCCTGCAGATCAGAACTTGAGGATGGAGATAGAGTTGTGAAGATGATAGAAATGTTCTCTCATGCACTTAGGATCAATCTTCTGCTGTGTCAAAGAAATATTGATAACTCATGGTTAAAGACAATGTGTGGTGAATTACAAGTATGCCAAAATTACCATCACCTGGAGACCCTCACAGAACACTTTAAAATCTTATTGCACATTTAGATAACCCATCAGATTAGTGAACATTATAATTTTACCATAAAAAATGTTGTCAAGGATATTGAGAAAAGAGCATTGTTAATCTACAAGCTAGGGCATATAAATTGCTACTATCAGGGCAGAGGACACTAGGTCAATTTCTAATAATAGTGAAGATACACATACCTCTGATGCACATACCGATTTTAAGCATGTGCCTATTCTCTTACCTGTGCATGTAGAAACTAGCACAAGAATGTTTTTGGGCACTGTTTATGGTAGAAAAAATGTTGGAAATTGCTGGAATGTTTATCAACAGGAGCATGGATAAGTAAATTGTGAGATATTCATAAAATACTAAAACTGAACTGTAGGATTTTCTATCCAAGATGGCAGCATAGGTAAACACCTACACTGCTGCCTCGCACAATTTCAAAACTACAACTAAAAGATAGAACGGACATCATCCAGAACCACAGGAAGCTGGCTGAGTGGAAATTCTACAACTAGAAGGAAAGAGAAGTGCTCACAGAAACCCAGAGGAGCTGCAAAAAGCTGAGGTACGGAGATGCGCGCATGGAGAGAGTGGGTGCCAGAGAACTGGCTGGCTTTCTCTGGAGGAAGGGAGATGGAGACTCTCAACAGCATTGAACCCCCTTATCCTATGACACTAAACCCCAGATCCAGCCGAAACTCATACAGGGGGAGTTTGGACTGTGAAAAGGGAGAAGTGCATGGAAATTTAGGGGAGTCGCAAAAGATCAGAAGTCTGGTGACATGCACGGCACTGTGCGCAGAGGACTGGCTTCTGATTGTGCCACTGGCTTTCACGAGTGGGTGGGAGACAGACCCTCCCAACTGCACCACTTCTAACTTCACTAAACCCCAGTTTCGAGCAAAACCCTGGGGATCCAAACTCATATGGTCCCGGAGCACAGGGGAGCCGGAAAGGCAGCAGTCTAGAGGCACTGCAAGAGCATGCACGCACAGGGACCACTCCAGTGATTACCCAGTCACGTGAGACTCTGGGCCGTGGAGGGTGGGGCCGACTAGAAGGCAAGGCAGTCCCTTAAGCCCTGAGACTCCACCCATCCCAAGCTCAATAGAGAGGCTTCTGCAGTTTTGCAAGTCTGGTATCATAAGGCTGAATCCAACACAGAAGTTCTCCTGGCATAGTGAAAATGCCAAGACAATGGAAGGGATCACAAACAAAAGAAATGGAGGAAAACAAATGACTGGATATAGAGTTCAAAACCATGCTTATAAGGTTTTTCAAGAATATCCTAGAAAAGTTGGATAAAGTTAGCGAGACCCTAGAGGAGATGAAAAAGAACCAACTAGAGATGGAAAAGATCCAACTAGAGATGGAAAAGGACCAACTAGAAATTAAACATACAATGACTGAAATAAAAAAATATCATACAGAGTCCTAACAGCAAACTAGAGAAAGGCAAGAATCAAGTCAAAAATTTGAAATATAAAGAATCAGAAAACACTAAACTGGAAAAGCAAGAAGAGAAAAGAATACAAAAATGTGAAGATAATGTAAGGAGCCTCTGGGACAGCTTCAAGCGTACCAACATCAGAATTGTGGGGGTGCCAGAAGAAGAGAGAGAGCAAGATACTGAAAACCTATTTCAAGAAATAATGACTGAAAACTTCCCACATCTGGTAAAAGAGATAGACTTAAAAAAGTCCAGGAAGCACACAGAACCCCATATAAAAGGAATCCAAAGAGGACCATGCCAAGACACATCATAATTAAAATACCAAGAGCAAAAGACAAAGAGAGAATATTAAAAGCAGCAAGAGAAAAACAAGGTAGCACCCATATGACTGTCAGCTGATTTCTCAACAGAAATGATGCAGGCCAGACGGGAGTGGCAAGAAATATTCAACGTGATGAATAGAAAGAACCCACAACCAAGATTACTCTACCCAGCAAAGCTATCATTCAGAATTGAAGGGCAGATAAAGAGCTTCACAGATTAGAAAAAGCTAAAGGAGTTCATCATCTCCAAACCAGTATTATATGAAAGGCTGAAAGGTACTCTTTTAGAAGAGGAAGAAGAAAAAGGTAAAAGATAAAAAATTATGAACAACAAATATGTATCTATCAATAAGTGAATCTGAAAATTAAGGGAATTGAAGATTTGATAAACAGAATAAACTGGTGAATATAATAGAATCGGGAGCACAGAAAGGGAGTGGATTGATAATTCTCAGGGGGCAAGGGGTGAGGGGTGTACAGGGAGAGACTGGACAAAAATCATACACCTATGGATGAGGTCAATGGGAGGGAGGTAAGGGCAGAGGGAAGGGTGGGAGTTGGGTGGAGGGGAAAAAAGAGAATCAAATGTAATAATCTGAATAATAAAGATTTAAAAAAATAAAAAATAGAAAATAAATAAAATAAATAAAATAAAATAAAACTGAACTGTAGTGTTGTATATTAACATTCATGAATATCAAAGACCTAGTATTGTGTGAAAAGAAAATTTCAGAAGAGCATATATAGTATGTATATAAATGTGAAAAAACCTTTGAAGCTATATTATATTATTTACAAATGCATTTATGTATAGTAAAAGTATAAATGCAAAGAAATGTCAGAAAATAATTCCAGAGAACAATAGCCTTTGTATGGGGAAGAAAAGGTGATGTAATCCAGAAAGGGCACAAACACATTCTATTGACTATGTTTTTTATCTAAGCCAGGTAGTAGGTGCATTTGTGTTCATTATATAACTTTTTGTATCATTTGGGATACCTTAAATAAACATTTTCAAAGGTAGAAGGCACTATTACCAATAGAGTTTTTTAACATTAAGAATAGCAACCAAAGATACTATCTCAGTTTTTGAAATGAACACATGGGCATAGCATATCAGAGAGGGGAAAAGCACTCAATAAAGGATTATGGTATAAATATTGCAACAAGCATTAACCAGAGTTGAATTTTATATTTGGGTCCAGGAATTGTCCTTGACAATACTGTGAAGAGATTGTAAGCTACATGCATGCAACTGTTGAGGATAGCCATTTGATGTTCTGACACAATGGCAACTTAAAATTTTGGAGGTGCTCACAAAAAGAATCATTAAACCAAACTATCTGAGAAGCATAAAGGCACTCCTCCCTCTCTTAAATATTCACTGTAGCTAATTTTAGTCTGTTCAATGACAATATGTATTGTGGCAAGGAAATTAGTTCATAATTTTACTTTTTGTTTTGTTTTTACTCGCTTTTCAAATAAAGTTTTTGGTCCCAAGCTAACTTGAGAATTATTCTTTTTTCTAATTTGGGTGCAAAGACAATGCTTAGACTCTTGGTCCTCCTAAATACAAACCAGTGTTGAGTTACAGCTTACACTCTTCTAAAAATTTAAGGCATATTAGATTTTAGCATTTACTTAAAATTAAACACTTTTTATATTCCTGATGAGTTGTAATTACAGAAATTCTATGAAAAAGTTGAGATGAGCTGTCAATTAATTTTATTTCTTAATCTCTTCTTAACAATGTCTTTTTAAGTAAGACGTCCAAAATGAACACCTACATTAGTGTTCCCACGCTGCACTGTCCTCGACTTTCCATCCCCACACTAGGAAATAAAGATAGCATGCTATTACACACTTCTTTCATCAAGGGGTTATTCTTTTGGTAGTGTGGGAAAGCATTTTAATCAAAATAGAAATTTGTGAAATATTTATAGTCCCTAGCCTTGGAATATTCTTAAAATCCTATGAGAAATAATTTCCAAATTTAACAAGTATGGGGTTTGAATGAGTCCAGCAACCAGCCTAATAAATCCTTATTTTTCTCAATAGAGATGTGGAACTCCATTTTCTCACAATTCTCCAGGCTACATTAGCCCTTCAATATTCAACCTAAACATTTAATAATGCCTCATGTGCTCTCCAATTTCACATTTCATCAAGGTTCTCCCATAGCTTCTGCAGTCTCTTCCCTTTCAGTTCCCATTGTCTAGGGAAGAATACTTGAGATATTTATAGGTCTGACCAGTCAATAAAAATTTTCCGGGAGGGGGGAATGTTATTGGAAGTTGTACGTGGAGATTTTATAATCTGAAACAAGAAGTAGCTTGATCAATTAAAATTAAATTACTATGTTGTTTGTTTATAGTCACAAAATACCTGACAGCCTCTAAAATGTAGTAAAGGTATTCTTGAATATTATTTATCATTTGAAATTGAGTTATAAGTCTCTAGCAATTTTGAAATGTTGAACCTCAAAAGTCAATATGTTTGAAGGCAAAATGTCTGAAACCTGATTTGTAGAGATCCTACTAGGCAAGGCTTCAACATATACAGAAGCACACAGAATATCTGGAAAGATATGAAACAGAATCAAATGTTTTTACATCAGTTCTCAAAGCCTAATACATTTGCCATGAGATATGGTGTTAATTGTGAGATGTATCATATATATAAAGGAGTGTACATGTACAATTTAAATAATATGTACAATAACCTGCTGTGTATTTTCTATCCAGATTAAGTAATGTAACATCAGCCTACCTTAGAAGCCTTCTGCATATTCCTCCTTGATACCCTATCCCTTCCTCCCCTTCAAAGGTAGCTATGACACTGACTTTTGTGTTCTTCTTGTCTCTGCAATTCTTAAAAGTTCTAGCACATGTATATGTATCCCTAAGCAGTAAAATGTTTAGTATCAAAAAGGTGAGTAGTAAGCTCAAATCCAGCTGTGTAAGGAAAGGAAATACTGCCACTATCAGAAAGAAGCCTCCGGAAAAAAAGCCTGTGAGTCTGATTTCAGCTTCTGACAATTTACAAGAACCTCTTCTAAGAAAGTCAGTGGGCAAGGTCACAAGTGAGTCCCAGGAAACACAGGGCTCACCCCAGTGGGGATATGTGGAAGGGCTTAAGTGTAGACCAGGTTTAAAATATCAGACAGGACTCTGGTCATGGAGAACAAGCTTCTTTGTATTTTATATTTCTAAGCTCACCAGAGACCTGGAGAAGTTTAAAGCACAATTTTTTTCGGTAATGTGAGTGTCCACACATAGGAAGAAAGGCAAGTAGAGAAGATCATAAGCACATGGTCAAACTTTATAAGCACATGGTCAAAGGGAGCCTGGTATAGACAGCAATCTTGGCCAGTCTCACCAGGCACTGTGTCCTCAAGTTAAGAAGAAAGGACCTTGTGATGGCCATGCTTGCGCTGCTCTCAGCACCCTGTCTGGATTTCCATATCTGGTGCACACCTGGAATTCCTGTGTTCCTTTATTCCTTTTTCTTGGTCTCTCTCTCTCTCTTAGGTAGGGGGGGGGCCCCGCGGGCGGGCCATAACCTCTGACAGTTTCTTGAGAGATGATTATTGGAATTTTTCATCTGCTACTGCAAAGTGTCTAGCTTATCCTCATGCTGATTATTGAGCTGAGTATAAATTCTAGGTTGAAAATAAGGCACCTACAAAATTCAATCGGTATTATTCCATTGTCTTTTTGCTTCTGGTGTTGTTGATAAGTCCAAAGTCATTTTTATCCCATATCTTTCATTTTTGATAAGGTGTTTCTTTTCCTCTCTGAAAATTGACCTATTCCATGGACCATCATGGAGTGTATAAGAGTCTACTTCTGCTCTTTATTTTGCTGCTACATGTAAATTACCACGGTATGGTCTGTCTTCCCATTAGACCCTAAGCCTTGTGAGTATGGAGGTGTGCCCCTCTGGTTCACTGCTGAGTCCTCATCTCTCAGCAGTGCCTGAAGATGGGAGGAACTTGAAAATTATACATTGAATTTTGACTGGCGTGCTAGACTGTTTATTCCAATACAGAACCTTAGCCCTATGGAAATTAGACAATAGAAAAAGATAGGAGAGGTTTCATGGAGGAGATAGATCTTGAACAACTGTGCTTGCGTTGGTGGAGAAAGGAGATGAGGTATCCAAGTAAAATGGAGCTCAAGCAAAGGCAAAAGGCAAGGAGGAAAGACCAATGGCATTTGGAGGATATTAGGCTAATTAAATTAAAGCCCTCAGGAAGGGGACTAATGGGAAATAATATTGAAATATATTTTCTGGGTATGAATGGCGTCATACCTCACCTGTGGACACAGTTCCCCAAGATAAAAAGGAAACCTCAGATGACAGTTAACAGAAACTCTTGGGGAAATGAGATGTCATTTATGAATATGTAAAAGTTTGGCCTTATATAGATTCGAGAAATAATTAATTCCAGCCTCAGGCTATTAGATGAATCAGAATCCTTTCATCCATGGTGAGCAAAGATTGCACGGAAGTCGGGGAGTCACAGTGTCTGTACACTGTGCTATCATCCAATATATGTATCAATAGCCACTTTCAGCTCTTCTCCCACAACCAACCAGAGGACTGAAGAAGGGGTAAAATGCAGACTCCTGGATTAAAGGACCAATTTAGGAAGAAGGGGAAGACTTAGTTACCTGACAAATTCAATACATAAGAAACCCTTTATGGCTTGAGTTACTTTTCGAGCTTTTATGTACTACTTTTTTTCAAGTCCTCACTTGAGGATATTTTCCCATTGATCTTTAGAGAACAGCAGAAGAGAGGGGATGAGACAGGGGAAATAAATATTGATGTGAGAGAGAAGCATCGATTGGTTGCCTTCTGCATGTGCCCTGACTAGGGCCAGAGAGCAAACCTACAATCAGGGTACATGCCCTTGACCTGAATCAAACCAGGAGCTTACAGCCCACAGCTCAACACTCTATTCATTGAGTCAAACCAGCTAGGGCTGTATACTACTTTTTTTCAATGATTATAGAGTCCTTTAGAACTGGAAAGTCAGCTAATCATTTTCAAATTTCCCCAAAGTTATAGAGGCTACCTACACATAATGAATATTAAAACTGGGCAATATTTTGTTTTCTTAAAATGCATGCCTATAATTGCAACACATTCAGATAGCAACATTCTCTTTCTGTTGGCTTTTCTTAAAAATAAAAGCATCAACGTCATGATAATAATCACCCTTGCCAGGGGTTGGCAGTGTAGATTTTAACAAGCCAATTTTCCATTCACCTGCTAAGCTGCTGGTGCCATCTAGTGACTAATCTAATGGATAAACAAAGATGAGTTGAGAAAATATACTCAGAAGAATTTGATATAATCTTTTCTTTACTATCACTAATTGATAGCACAAAGAAGAAAAGCAAGTATTCATAATGTTATTGTTATATTTTGAATGGTATTAAAGGAAAGAAATAAAAAAGGATGACATATTTCAAAACAAATGCATTTAAAAGGCAAAGATGTGCAAATTGAACTTAAATAGTGATTTATAAAACAAAAATTCTGCAACTATCCCTCTTATACTAAAAATTAAAATTAGAAGTAATGAAAAATTCTTGCTTCTCTGGGAATTTGTATAAAATGAAGTATTTTTGAATCAAGGGCAGATTGGAATGAAAATCCAAACTTTATCAGGAACATAAAATATTTCAAGTGATAAAGTTTGGATTTATCTAAGGAACTAGAGTGATTAATGTTCCAAAGGGTTTATCTAAAGAACTAGAGTGATTAATGTTCCAAATTTGAAAACATACTTTAGAGACATTTCCTCCCAAGGCCTTAGAACAAAAACACAAGTCTGTATTTACATAAAGATTTATCAAAGAAGTTTCTCTCACCAGATCTTGCTACTTTGAATTAGTGTTAATCCCAAATCAACATGGTCTGTCTGGTTAGCATTAAGTACTACAAAGAACAAGGGTAAAATACAAAAGGTTGGTATTTCAGCATAGCTTGGGTTTCTGTGGAGTGACAGAGGCAATAATCTGAAATGGCCCAGGGAGACCCTGAGGCTTTGTTAGAGGGCCACCTTCCCCAAAAGGCCCACAGCCTAAATTCTATTTAACCTCTAGCCTGTTATATGGAAATACAAGGATTTTTATTAAATGGGTCTTAAATCATTAGATTACATTGTTGGTGTTTTGCTAAGAAAGGTGCTTGGTACATGGAATAACATAGGTCAATAAAGACCACTGTAGGTTTCAATGAGCTTCCTCTAACATGAGAGGATTATATTCCTGACAAGTTTTCAGTACAATAAATTCATGGAACTTTTTCCCTGGGTGACCTTGTCTTAAATCATTGCCACCTTCCCATCCCATTCATCTCATGAACTATGGTTTTTCTAAATAGTAAGATGAATGAGGGTTGGAGCCATCCAGGAAGGTAAACAACCCACACCACACCAGTTTTCTCTCATGTTGAAATCATTCACAGTTAATATCATCTGCATATCTCCCCATTTATTAGTTAACCAATTAATTCCTTAGATATTTAGCAAACAACTATCCTACATAGGCTATTATACTCATCATGATGAAATCATAGCCTTTGTTCTCAAGGAACTACCAATGAGAAAAAGCAAGAATAGCATTTACCAAGCCCTGGACTACAGGTGAATTTCCCCAGACATTCAGAGAAGAACTAATACTATCCTTCTCAAAACCTTCCAAAAATTCAAGAGGAGGGAAGACTCCCAAGCTCATTTTACAAGGCCAGCATTATCCTAATCCCAAAACCAGATAAAGATACTACAAAGAAAGAAAATTATAAAACAATATCCCTGATAAACATAGATGCTACAATCCTCAACAAAATATTAGCAAACTGACTCCAGCAATATTAAAAAAGATCATGCACTATGATCAAATGGGATTTATTCAGGGGGTACAAAGTTGGTACAATATTCACAAATCAATAAATGTGATACACTATATAAACATAATAAATAAAAAACACATGATCATATCAATAGATGCAGAAAAAGTGCTTGATAAAATCCAGCACCCATTTATGATAAAACCTCCCAGCAAAGTGGAATAGAGGGAACATACCTCAACAGTGAAAGAAGCCAGTCACAGAAGTCCATTAATAAATTATTTCATTTATATACAAGTCTAGAATAAGGAAATAAATAGAGTCAGAAAGCAGATCACTGGTTGCTTGTGACTGAGAGTGGGGGTTGTACAGATAGGAGTGGGTAATAGCTAAAGGGCATGGGATGTTTTAAGTTGATGAGTGCTATTTGTATGTATATAAAGTTGTATACATTCTTTGGAATGGATGGTACATTGCATAATGAAAAAAAATCTCATTATATTACTGCCCTGCTTAAAATCACTCAATAGTGCCACATCATTAACATAGTAGAGATTCAACTGCTTGGTCCAACCTGGCTTTATCGGCATTACATTTTTAGGTGCTTGCACAGTACCTGCACATAATAGACTTATAGTTCTAGGTTATTTCATAGTCTGGAACTATGACTTGGGTGCAGGCAGTTTATTTGGGAGGTGTTCCCAAGAAGCAAGAGTGAGGGAGGAGGAAAAGCCAATAAAAGGGAGCATTTGTAAGGTTGTCATTGTAAGTTATGGGACTTTCACTCCACCAACATCTCTGAAAAACATATAGCATGCCTCTCAGAGTTGTCCACCTGAAGGACAGGAGGTTAGAGCATGTCTGCCCTGTACCTTATGGCCACTAGCTTAAGGACAAGCCAGATTTCCAAGGGATCAGAGAAGGGGCTGAGGCAGACATCAGAGAGTAGGAAGATGTGTTCACATTGGAGGTGGAAGCCAACAGATGTGGGTGAGTTTGAGCTTGTAGTTCCCCATTCACAGGTGAAGCAGAAATTACAAGTGCTCCAATGGAGATGGAGCACCAAAGGCTTCTGACATACACTTGTTTCCTGAATAAGTGAATTTCCCCATTTTATCCACATATACTAGTACATTTTGTTCCAACTACACTCAACTTCTCTAAAAATGAAAATACTATGCATCCACCCCTCCACCAGCACTCAGATCTGTTTTCATGGATTCTGTTTAGGGATGCCTTTCCTTTTTTTTTCTTATTAAATGTCCCCTCCATACAAAGGCCTTTGTTTAATTGTCTCCTTATTTGTGATGCTATCTTTCTTGGTACTCTGTACTAGTACACATCTCTTTATTACAGAATTATCATATCACTTTCTAATTACTTGTATGCTTCTCCTCTATCAGGCTAGCATAGTACCTGGAAGACAGTAAGAACT
Organism: Lasiurus cinereus; assembly: GCA_011751065.1. Lineage (NCBI taxonomy): Eukaryota > Metazoa > Chordata > Mammalia > Chiroptera > Vespertilionidae > Lasiurus > Lasiurus cinereus. The sequence goes on from JAAGEH010000040.1 coordinate 7,418,702, forward strand.
CAGTGAATGTTGAAAGAATGGCTGAATGAATTCATGGCTATTTAATATGTCAGAATTTTTCAGATAAAAGAAGCAATATTTCAAGTTTTTTGGTACCAAGACGCCTCTACCCTCCTAAAAATTATTGAGGGTCCCAAAAAGAGCTTTTGTCTTTGTTAGTTATATCTACCAAAATCTATCATGTAAGAAATTGAAGCTACAATATATTAAAACTATTTCATAAAAACACTACAGGTTAGCATAAATAATATATATTTTTAAAGATGTTATATGTTGTGACACATTTGGCATTGTTCTAGATTTTTGCATATGTCTTTCACTTCTGGCATAATAGAAGACAGCTGGGTTCTCATATCTGCTTGTGAGTCAATTAGTTAGGATGTTGTTTTGGTTGAAGTATATGAAGAAAATTCAGCCTCAAACAGATGTGAAGTTGGAAAAGAAAGGCGGGTTTAAATATTCATTGAAACTATACCAAAACTTGTTGAAACTACCTTTGTAAAACAATACTGAGTTATACAAGTTCCCCAAATATTCAGAGATTTTATAATACAACTAGAGGCCTGGGGCATGAAATTCATGAATGAGGGAAGGAGGAGGTGGGGGTGTCCCTCAACCCAGCCTGCACCCTCTCCAATATGGGATTCCTCGAGGGTCCCACTGCCTGTTTAGGCCCAATCCTGCCTAATAGGGCAGTCGGACATCCCTCTCACAATCTAGGATTGCTAGCTCTCAACTGCTTGCCTGCCTTCCTGATTGCCCTAACTGCTTCTACCTGCCAGCCTGATCACTCCCTAACTATTCCCCTGCCAGCCTGATTGATGCCTAACTGCTCCCCTGCCAGCCTGTTTATCTCTAACTGCTCTCCCCTGTAGGCCTGGTTTCCCCCAAGTGCTCTCCCCTGAAGGCCTGGATCCCCCTCAACTTTCCTTCCTGCAGGCCCAGTCACTTCCAACTTCCCTCTCTGCCAGCCTGATCACCCACAACTGCCCTCCCTTGCAGGCCATCTTGTGGTGGCCATCTTGTGTCCACATGGGAACAGCCATCTAGTATGTTAGAATAATGGTCAATCTGCATATTACTCTTTTATTAGATAGGATAGAGACCTGGTGCATGGGTAGGGGCAAACAATAACTGACAAATATTCAACTCTTAATAATTATAAATTAAGTCATTCTTTTATAAATTAAGTCTAGTCTTTTGAGTACAAAGTGTTCCATGTACTCAAAAGACTAGACTTAATAAAACCAAATGCTTTTTACTCTTCTTTAAGGACATCTTTAAGTGAAACTGACACCTTCTTTTTTTTATTGTCAGTGTGAGGTGTGGAAAAACACAATGGCAAATAAGAAGTAGAGTTAAATACCACTATCTTGATTCATACAGTTTTGCTCACTATTGCTTTTGTATCATTAGTGCAAACTCCTACCCTGATCTGAAGGGTGTACCAGATCAGGGTAGGAGTTCCCTTGGGACATGGGGCAACCTGGGTGAGGGGCCTGTGGTGGTTTGCAGGCCAGCTATGCCCCCCCTCAGTGACCCAAGTGGAGGCCCTGATATCTGGGATTTATTTATCTTCTACAATTGAAACTTTATAGCCTGGAGTGGAGCCAAGCCTCCTGCTCACTCTGTGGCTGTAGCCATTTCTGTTGGGATTTATTTTACTTCTATAATTGAAACTTTGTAGCCGTAAGTGGAGGCCAAGGTAGGCCAGGGCTGTGGAAAGCTTGGCTTCCTCCATCACGGGGGGCAATCCTAGCCTCCTGCTCTCTCCAGCTCCATGGCTTCTGCCATTTTTGTTGGAATTTATTTATCTTCTATAATTGAAACTTTGTAGCATTGAGTGGAGGCCTGGGCCAGCCAGGGTATGCAGAAAGCTTGGCTTCCTCTATTGCCAGGGAAACCCAAGCCTCCCTCCTGTTCGCTCTGTGGCTGTAGCCATCTTGGTTGGGATTAATTTGCATACTTGCTCCTGATTGGCTGGTGGGTGTGACTGGTGGTATAGTGTAGATACAGTGAATTTGCATATTATTCTTTTATTAGATAGGATATTGAAAAGTCAAATGGGTTAATACCACCACCTATCTCATTAGAAAAGTATTTACATATTGGGAAGTTGAATCCACAGTGGTGAATTCAAGTTTTCAAAAATTCTAATTTTCATTTGAAAGTTTAAATTTTACTACTGGTAAAAAATACTGGGAGTTGCTTTTCTTCAAGTGATAATTTCATTTTGTTCAGTTTTTAAAGAAATTATCTGACAAATATTCAACTCTTAATAATTATAAATTAAGTCATTCTTTTATAAATTAAGTCTAGTCTTTTGAGTACAAAGTGTTCCATGTACTCAAAAGACTAGACTTAATAAAACCAAATGCTTTTTACTCTTCTTTAAGGACATCTTTAAGTGAAACTGACACCTTCTTTTTTTTATTGTCAGTGTGAGGTGTGGAAAAAACACAATGGCAAATAAGAAGTAGAGTTAAATACCACTATCTTGATTCATACAGTTTTGCTCACTATTGCTTTTGTATCATTAGTGCAAATGTCAACCCAGTAAAGAAGGTCCCAAAATATCAAGGCATCATTATGTTAGTTGTTTTGGTCCTAGAGAACCCCAGACTCTCAGGGACACCTCTCCCTCACTCCCCACAAAGAGATGCACACACCATGCTTTGGGAACTGCTGAAGTAGAGATCTAATGTGCCATAAATTATTTGCATTTTGAAAAAAAATTAAAGATTTTATTGAATCAGACACATTCAAAGAGGATCCAAAGCATAATCTAACACCACCTAATTACTTAGCCAATCCCAGCTGTGCCTCTTCATCAATTCTGGCCTGTTTTGCTACACACCAGACCTGTCAGTTAGCTCTGCTCATTACCTGGCATACACAGTGTCCAACAAGAGGGACCTAAACCCACAAATGAAAACTATCAGAAAAGATAAGTAAAGCCCTTTTGTCATTCTGAAAGACACAGCTTCTTTGTCATTGGGTTCAAGAATCATAAGTTTGCAGCTAAGTTCTTGGATAGCTCATGTCCAAAGGGAAACGAAAGAAAGGCGACTTTGGTTACACTCAGATCTCAGCTCTGATGCATTCCTGTGGACCGGACTATAATATAGAAAGCAGGAATGAGAATGACTGTAGGGGAAGATAAGGTCAAAAGGCTTAGACTTGAACTTTCTCCTTCTAATGCTTTTCTTGGAATATTCTGTGTTTTAAAGAAGAAAGGCCAGACCTTTTAGCAAGGACAGAAGGAGAGGAATACTTGAGAGCAATTCAAATAAAAAATACCCAAGGATTTTAGTTGACCAGCCTTGGGCTGATTTTCAAGACTGAGTAGGTCATATACTTGGGAAAGCCATCTGCTATGTGCCCTAATTTTCCTTCTGACTCACTCCTTACTGGACCATGACGGCACTAAAAGCTTTGTCACCAAGGCAAGTGGTAATAATATTCAGCCCTTACCATTTGAAGAGTGCTTCATAGTTTACAAATATTACCCTAAAATTTTGTAAATCACCTAAGCTGTACTATGGCTATGTATATTAATTCATTTAGCAATGTAATATTTAGATTTATTGAGCATTTACTAGGTTAAGTTGTGTACTAAGCAATATGCATATACATATATGAAATATTGTTTAAATATCCCAACAATCTTACAGGTGGAGTTATTAGTATTTCCACTTAATTATGAAAACTCTGGCCTCAGGGAATTTAAGTAACTTGCTCAAAATCACACAATTACAAAGAGTCCATCTGATTGAAGCTGAGACTTTTAGCCACTAAACTGTTCTAGGTAGAATATACACCAATTGCATTGTTTAATTACAAGCCTTTCAGAGAAAAGGAGCCATTTATTAAGTCACAAGCAAAACCATGTTTTTCCTCATTGTATTTTTGGGTAGTTACTGTCCCAAATGTAGGAGAAAAGCACAACTCCCTGGCTCCCAAGTTCATCACTGAGTTGCAAAGACTGCTACTGAAAGCAAGATGAAGTCAAGCCAATGGGTTTTAGGTTGTGGAGACTTCGTCAACAGTAAAGCAAGGCCTCTGGGGTTTGTCATACAGTCCTTGCCAACTACATATGAATGATGACAATTTTACTTCCTGCTCCTGGATGGACATGGTTCTTGGATGACTACAGCTTCTCATCAATCTTGCTTGAAAGGTAACCAGGGCCCCTGAGGAGGGTGTGGTAGGTTTTTTTCAGGCCAGGAGAGAAATACTTCACTCAGTGGAGCAACAATGCCTGAATGCCGAATTGGCCTAGTTATTCACAGGCCAATTAATGAGCCTGGCATCAGGCTTCGATTCCTGTAGGAACCAATTGGCTTTGTAGAGAGACGGCTGTATGGTTGTAGACGACCCTCATAATCAGAGCCTTTCCTGAAGAATGGCATAAGAGTGCTTCCTGGGCACTGGCTGCTGCTCAGAGAAGCAAGCACTGGAGACATAGGGATCGTGGTACAGGCGAGGAGGTGTCCAGATGAGGGGCCCAGTGCTGGTTCTGAAAATAACTTGAGGTCTTCATATATTTATTCAGACATCACTATTCGTTGAATAAATTAATACTTATTCCATCTTCTCCTAAAGATCTTTATGGTCATGATTTCAATTCCTGATGAGGAGAGAGAAAAGCCTCTGAATTAAAAAGTGTCATTTTCTTCATAGATCCTCAGACAGAATGAAATGCAGAACAGGATCCATTATAACCCCACTAACCCCATTACAAAAACTCTATAAGATTTCTGACTCAGACTTCTTACGATTCCTCATGGGATTGCTTGGCTTTGTTTTGCTATCAGTAGACAATTAAATTCTTCTTTAAAATTATATCCTGTTTTACATGTAGTAAGAGAAGCTAAGGAAAGTGTGTGTATGCCGGGGGGGGGGGGAGGGTTGGTCATGTGCCATGAAAATATTTGTTTGGTCTCGGTCATTCCTGGGGACTAGATTGGCATGAATATGGCTCCACGCCAGTATGAATCAGAATGACTCCAAGGACAAAGTGTAACTCACAGGATAGAGGAAAATGCTTTCCTTTCTACTTTTCTCTGTCCCAGCTGTTCTATGTTCTTTCAAGGGGAAGGACCATCCAAGGCTCAGTGACAGGGAAGTGCATGACAACAATTCAAATAAAGGACAGCATAGGATTTTGGCTAACACATTCAGTTAGGCTCACAATGTGATGTAGCTACTGACATTCCTAGGCTGCAAAGAGATGTAACATCCAAATTACAAATTACTGAGAAAAGGAGCCCGGGTATTCTTTCTCCGGGCCAGCAAAAATGGCGGAGGCCTCCCTTGGCTCTGCCTCTTAGATATGTGTGAACTTGGGCAAGTTACTTCACTTCTTTCATTATCTTTAAAATGGGGAGTTATGGTAAAAACTCAAACAATGGATGCACTGATAAAATAAATAGTAAATGGTAAATAGCCTGGCCCACAGCCTATAGTAAGAGCAATAAATGGGAGGTTATATGGCCATTGTTTTGCTGCTAATATCACAATATTATGCTCTGTCTTTAATATATAAATGAAGGCTCTTAGGTTGAAAATAAAATTATTTTCAACATACATAAAATGAAGATTTTTATTAAAAAGACTAGGGGTCCAGTGCACAAATCCGTGCACCTTAAAAAGAACTGTGGGCCACGAGGCTACAGTGGGCACAGGGGCAGATCCCAGCCCATCCTCCATGCCTTTGCCTAGCCCCTCCCGCTGTAGCCCCCACTCTTCTGTCTGTCAGCAGCCCCACTCCTGCAGCCGCTGTTCCCACCCGCTGATGGTGCAGAGCAATTGGGGTCAGTGCCAGCAGCAGGTGCGAGTGGGGCCAGCACCGTAAGTGTGTGCAAGGGGCAGCTACTGTCCCAATAGCCTATCAAAAGCAGGGGGAGGTGGAGAAGCCCTCAGAAGCGATCAGGGCTGCCAGCCACTGTTCGCACCCACTGAAGTGCCAAGCAATCAGGGTCAGTGCTGAGTGCCAGCAGTGGATGCGAGTGCGGGCTGGACCATGGAACATGGGAGCAAAGAATTTTCAGTAACTGCCAGAGGCTCACCCACAGGACAGTGACTGGCGCCCCACCTTGGTCTGGTGCCCCCACGCACCTGCTCCACCATCCTACCACTGTCCTTGCTCACCATGCTCTGCACTCTTCCTCCTGCTGCTGACACCCTCATGTTCCATGTGCACCCACCCCCTAGTAGTCAATGCACGTCATAGTGACAGGTTGTTTGGTTGTTCTGCCGTTCAGTCTATTTGCATATTAGGATTTTATATATATAGATATGGGTCACAGAAAAACCTGAAGGGGAACCTGGAGAGTGAGGCACACCAATGAAAAGTAACCAGTAACCTTGTGGACCTGAGCAGCAATAGGAATTTTGTTAGGCATGTCCAAACAGTTTCTTGTTGTTTTCCTGTTCAAGATCCAAATTCCAGGGTGGATCACCTTCCCAGTATAGATCCATCAAAGAAAAGCAATTCCCCCCAAAGGTATCTTGCACCATTATTTTTTAAAAGCTGACTAGCTAAAACAACAAATGTTTAATAATCCTAATCAGATACTTATCTATGAAAATTTAAGTAAAATAATTTAGGTTATAACTGGCATTTACTGATGTGGGAAACTGATTAAAACTTAATTCTTAAGTCCCATTTATGCTACACATTTGTCACAGATTTCAGGAGCCCAAGGAATATGTACTGTGTAATTATTCTAATGGCCACTAGATGGCAGTCATGTGGATTAAGCATTATTTAAAATTAACAACAAATTCTCTGAAAATTTCCAGTATTTTAACATTTGTTATCTAATTAGCTTCACACAATAGTTCTATTATCTTGACATTATTACCCCAAGAATTTCTATTTGAGAAAACTTGTCCTCTGAGAAATCCACTGACTTATCCTATTCCCAGAGTTAAATAATTAATTTTAGTCTAAGTTCTGTGTCTTTTCTCCTAACCTTACTAAATTCTTTATACTTAAATAATTTCAAGGCCTCTAAAAGTTTTCAAGTTTAGAATTTGGGAAACAGTCTCAGAGAATTTAAGTAACTTAATCAAGATCACACCATTGATTTGTAGCCAGGTCTAGACTGAACCCTGAGTCCTGCTTAGACCAGGGATTTTTTTTTTTTAAGAAAACACTTCTTTTTCTTATACTATGTTGCACCACAAGTGTACTCCCTTATCAAATTTCACTACTAAGATAATTCCTGCAGAATTGAACCAAAGTTTTTAGTATAAAGTTTTGTCTGCTGAGCACAGGTACACAATTTGACCCAAATTCCCATCCTAAGGATGACCATTTACCCCTTAGCCATCTTCAAAGACAAACAAAACCAGAGCTTGCCTGTGTCAGAGTATCATAAGTGGCATCACAGTTCACCCCTTCTAGCTATAGGCCAATTTCAGTAATGAAATGTGTTCTGTGACTTGCCTGCTAAATGTTCTCTAGTGAATTAGGTAGTATCCTATCTAATAAAAGAGCAATATGCACACCCACAAGACATGTCCATCAGCCAATCAGGAGTGAGTATGCAAATTAACCTAACCAAGATGGCTGCAGCCACAGAGTGAGTAGGGGGCTTCCGTTTCCCCAAAAATGGAGGAAGCCAAGCTTTCCGCCTGCCCTGGCCTACTTCGGCCTTCGCTTAAGGCTACAAAGTTTCACTTGGGTTACCAGAGGGCATGGCCAGCCTGCAAACCACCACAGGCCCCTCGCCCAGGCCACCCCATGCACCAAGGGAACCCCAACCATGATCCAGGACACCCTTCAGGGCAAACCAGCTGGCCCCCACCGGAGCACCAGACCTCTATTCTATCTAATAAAAGAGTAATATGCAAATTGACCATCACTCCAACACACAAGATGACTGCCCCATGTGGTCAAAGATGGCAGCCCCCATGTGGAAACAAGATGGCCACCACAAGATGGCCAGCAGTGGAGGGAAGTTAGGCAGGACCAGGCCTGCAAGGGAGGCAGTTTGAGGCAATCAAGCCTGCAGGGGAGGGCAGTTAGGAGTGACCAGGCCAGCAGAGGAAGGAAGTTGGGGGCAAACAGGCTGGCAGGGGAGCAGTTAGGCAACAATCATGCTGGTAGGGGAGTGGTTAGGGGGTGATCAGGCTGGAAGGCAGAAGTGGTTAGGGGCAATCAGGAAAGCAGGCAGACAAGCAATTGGGAGCCAGCAGTCCTGGATTGTGAGAGGGATGTCTGATATCCCTCAAGGGTGAGGAGGGTGTAGGCTGGGCTGAGGGACACACCTCCCCATGCACAAATTTTGTGCACAGGCCTCTAGTATTGTATAAGATAGAGCAGATAAATAAAAGAAACATCCATGCTGCAAAAGAGGAGCTAAAATCAATAGCACCCACAGAAGATTTATGGTCACCCTAGGAGCCATGAGCAATGTTGACACCATTTATAATAGAAATGGCCTTGAGCTAATGGCCAACTTGGAGGGTGCTTTTCACACTAACAAAGAGCCCCACTCTTGCTATTTTCCTCCTTATCCCCACTGCCCTTTTCCAACACACACAAACCCAAAAAATTACAACCCATTCACCTTGGTTCATTCTTTGAGTTCAATGTATAATTAAATTTTTCACTTTCTTAAGAGTCATTCTTTTGTGTTTACTGTTACTGCACTGAAAGCATTCTTCCTGAGCTTATAACACTACACCAGGAAACTTTTAACTAACTATAACCTGGAGCTAATCAATGCAGAAAGGTTGGTCTTACTTAGTAAGAGGCAACATGGTATAGTATAAAGAGCTCATTGGGTAGACAACATTGGTATGAGAACTACCTTGACTACTGATCAGGAGAGGGCTTTTTATTTGATTTTGTTGTTTTCTTATGTTAGGTCTCCTAATTTTTCTGAGGTTCAATATCTTCACCTATCATAGTTGGGTAAATAATATTTTTCACACATAGAATTGATTGGAACTATTTGCCTGCAAGTAATATAAACCATTCTAAACTAGATTAAGCAAAATTAAGTTTGTTAAGGAAATAGGATGTATTATGACCCAGGAAACTGTGGCCGAGCCTCCCCTGCTCCCCTCACTGGCCTGGTGGCCTCTTACTGCCTCCCCTGTTGGCCTGATTGCCCCCAACTGCCCTTCCATTGACCTGGTCATCCCCAATAGCCCCCCACTACTGGCCTGGTTGCCCCCAACTGCCCCCCCTTGCCAGCCTTGTTACCCCTCATGCTCCCCCATCAGCCTGGTTACCCCATGCAGCCTGCTTATTCAATCATTTGTTCATCTATCGGGCCAAACCTGTGTGGCTGGGCAGCCAACATCCAAGGCTTGTCTGTGCCTTGGGCATCAGCTGGGCAGCCACCATTATATGCTTGCCTGTGCCTCAGGCTGGTCCTGGGAGGCTGGGGGGCTAAAGGACTGGGCACCACCATCTTGTGGCTGTGGGCACTGCCATCTTTGTGAGGGCATGATGGCCAATTAGCATATTCCCTCTTTATTAGATAGGATAAACGACTAAGTTGACTCAAACATGTACAATACATATAAAGCTCTCCCTGGCACCAATCACACACGTGTGTTTCTATCTGCCATTGTCGATCATGAATTTGGTTGACACTTCTATTATAGAGAAAGGGTAAATAGCAATATTAAAATATTTCTTCCAATTAATTTTCTTTCACTGTGCACTAATTCATGCACTGGGCCACTAGTACCCAAATATAAATAGATACCTTGAATGGAAAAACATCATTTCTTTATTCCATCACCAAGCAAGAGCTGTGGTACAACAGGATGGAAGAAGCAAGCACTGGATGAGATCAGCTTGAAAACAGAGAGCATTCCTTTTTTGTACATTGGAATTATAGTAGAGACTTGTGATCATGCTACAAGCAGTACATTTTAATGATCTGTCTAATGATAAGTTTTCCTCCTAGATAAGGAGCTCCCTGGGAGCAGGAAGGTTTCTTGTGCATCTATCAATCTCCAGGTCTGGCACAAAAGAGATGCTCTATAATTTCCTACAGAAAAAATAAATAATCCAAAGATATATTAGTCTACAGAGACAGGGCTCAGTTGTAAGTTACTCTTGGTTTATGTAATTAGTGGATAAACAGGCCAGGGTTAGATACCTAGCAAAGTTCCAAAGTTTGAAAACTCATTGCCTCAAACTCTTCTAGCTTCTTCATGTGACTTCCCCTTGAGTTATGAAACAGTTATATATAGGGATCCCCAGCAGAGCACTGAACTTGAAGCTGATTCTGTTTTGTTCAAATGAAATCCAGACTCCAGGTACATAATGATGGCACCCCAGAGCTATTATCAGTGTATATTATGGCTTTGGTGTTGATAATGAGCATGTTCAAGTACATTCCATTCCTCTCTCTGTTTTAATCTCAACAGCATTCTGGTTACAAAGCAGAGAGCCTGACCTTATCTCTTCTTCTTCTGTCTGCTTTGGTCCTTTTCAGCATATTCTTGGGTCAAGGGTGAAATTCCATTCCTGGCTCTCAGCTGTAACTCACCCAGAACAAACCCTTCTTTGCTTTTCCTGTCCCCAATTGTGCTTTCAGAAAAGACAGGCTTTGGGACGACTCCACGTTCTGTCCTAGAAAATTTCTTTTCACTCAAGTCTGTAAAAGGAATGTTCAAAACGTGATAACTATATTCCTTTTGGTCACACCCTACCCAGCCATATGTTGTTGTTTTTTCGGCACACTTAGATTTTTTTGCAGGGTGGCAATATGTTGTTTTTTTGGGTTGCCGCTTGTTTTGGAGTGCTTTTTTTTTTTTTTTTAAGTTCTGTGGTTGTGAGAAATATGCTACATTTCTGGTATCAGCCCCTTGACCAGACACCATATTTCATGAAAGTTGACTAATATCTGACCCCAAAAAAAATTGAGGTAGAGGGAAGATAATTCTTTTCTTGTCCTGGTAAATGTCCAGATATAGAAAAAGAAGTCACTTGGCAAAGAAGCTACATTTTCATTCCTTAAAGTAAAAATGGTCTCCAGCCCCACCCACTCCTAAGACACAGATAAAATATTTCTGTTTCTGTTACATGCCTGAGTTCATGTTCATGCACTTGCATGTGTATTTATAGAGGCAAATTTTCCTTTTTGTCTCAATATTTCAATTTTTTTTCCTATGTTACCTTTATTCTTAAGGTATGGCCTTAAGTAGAGCATATAATTTACCCCTAGCTACCTGGAGAAATCATAATAGCACCTTTTATGGAGACACTGGACATGCATGATCTCTAATGCTCACAATCCTTCCACCAAATGTCAGAGCTGGGAAAACAGGTTTCACTGGCACCTGATAAGGCATTCTGTTCACTTCACTGGACTGTGTCTCTCTCCATCCCCTGCCCTTGGTTCTGCCCAGTAGAACCAAGAGTCTCTTCTAGGATCAGATGACAATAAATTCTATCATGATCCCCCACATGTAGCCTCTCTCCGTTGAACCTTGGTGAAAGAAATTCCAACATTTATAATGACACCTTCTTGGGACCTTTACGTTTTGTGTTAACTTCCACCATTTCCATAGTGGTCTTTACTTTCAGTTACTCTGATAAGCACTTTAAATGCAGAAGTCTAGGTCTTGCTCAGGGTTTTATCCTGTGAGGGGTAGTTATATGGATTTTGAAGTCAGGAAAGCCTGATTGGAACCCAAAGCAATTTGCTTTACCACGCTAATGTACAGTGTCCTCAGATGTATAAAGTGAATATGTAACAATGACAATCTGTAGAGTTACTGGGAAAAGCAAATGAAATAACTGCCTGTAGACTTGGAGTAATATATTAGTTCTTTGAAATCCTCCATTTTTTAGGAAATTTATATGGTTCTCTAGGACTTTCACTTCTAAAACTGTCAAACTTTATTAATGCATTGCCACCGCAACATATTTATTCCCCAACATGAATCCTGGCTGTTGTGGCATCTGACCTGTTCCTATCTAGGTCAACACTCCATATGGGTACTTCGTTCTGAATGGAATTACTCAACAAAAGGAAGAAGCACCTTTTTGCTGAAAGTGGCTAATTGCAAAATTTAACTAATCCAATTTATTTCCTGTGTACCTTCTGCATGCCAAAACCTGTACTAAATAATTATAACATTTAATTAATGAATAACTATTTTATAGTATTTATATGTATTGATTTTTATGTATGCATGTTCTAAGCAGCTTTTTGTGTGTTTTTTTCATCCTTACAGCAACTCTATGCAAATGGCACTATTATTATCTCCATTTTGCAGATGAGAAAACTGAGTTTTAGGAGCCTTAAACAACTTGTGGAAGTTTAAATGCTCAGCTTGAACACAGTTAGTTTGACCTGTCCACCAGGCAATACCGGGCCTCTTTAATACCTATGGTAAAGATGGATTCTTACTACGAGTCTTGGAGATAGGTGATGAGGAAGCAGGCTGAGAGAGGCCAAGGGCTTGTCCAAACTCACTTGCCTTGAAAGTAAAAATGCAGAGCTCTGAGCCAGGCTCATGCATGTGGCCTGTCAAACTCCAGTCTAGCACCCTCTCTCCTTGACCCTGACTTGGGGTTTCTTTAGGGGTAAAATGAAGGGACAGGTCACAGAGGGAAGGACTCTGTTTATTATTCCCTAATCACATGATCAAAAAGCAATCAATGGTCTTTTTCTAGACCCTTATTAGAGATGGTAGAAACTCACTTATTTTCATTTAACTAACAACCTTAAACTTTTCTGTCAAAGTCCCGAGGATAAAATTTTGAACTTTGCAGACATACTGACACATACCTCTTTGACTAAGACTTGGTTTTGATCAATAATATTCATATTCCATGCCTTAAAAATATTTTTTATCCCCAGCCATCATGGATCAGTTGTTGAGCATAGATCCATGAATCAAGAGGTCATGGTTCAATTCCTGGTCATGCTGGAGGCAGCCAATCAATGATTCTTTCTCATCATTGATGTTTCTATATTTCCTTCTCCCTTCCTCTGAAATCAATAAAAAGATGCTTTCTTTTACTTTCTTCAAGCAAGCTGTGATTTTTGTGGAGTGGGTGAGGTGCAACACCAGACCCTAAGTTTCACTAGCTATCACAGGTGAGTGTGACAGTTGCCCTTGTGGCCTGAAAATCACACCAGTAACTCCAGAAACCAACTTCCTAATTATATCATATCTTAGGCAGTTAATCTATAATTAACCTACTCTGTTGATACATTTACTTCTTTCCTTATAAATAAAAACATAAAACATCTCAACTCATTGTTTACTTTCCCTTCAGAGATGCTATTTTGATATTTCTAGGCTGTCAGTATGCTCTGGTTTGGAAACAGCCAAAGCAGGGCCTGAGGCAGGCTAGCTGGCCTCACACACAGGAAGCAAAGCCCTGGCCATAGCAGCATGTGTCCTATGACACAGAAACTTCAAAGTGCACAGCTGACCTTTTATGCTGACTCTAAGATGACTCGAGATGTTTATTACCTATTCCTTTGTTCATAGTGTTCCCATGGATAAAACTGTCTTTTCCAATCTATTTTCATTTTTATTTTAGTGGTCTCACTCATCCTTTAGGATCATTAGAATACATAATTATATGAAGAAAAATTAACCAGAAAAGCAAGTCAGAATTGTAGGTGAGGTTAAGATTCCATTTTAATCCAAGTAATTGAGGTGGACCTCACGAGGAAGGTGATTTGTAAACAAAGGCCAAAAGGAAGGAGTAAGATGGCAGTAAGAATAGCTGGAAGATGAATATGTCAAGCCAGGCACAGGCCAGTGTCCATTGGGAGGAGGTCTAGCCTGAATCAGAGTGTCAGCACACAGGGTGGGTTGGTTAGAGCTGAGGGAGCAATGGGAGGCTTGCAGGAATTGAGGTGAGAAAGGAAATGTTATGGTAAAGAAGTGGGGCCAGATCCTGTAGACCTCTACTAAGAATTTGACTCTCTCTCTCTAAATGAGATGGGAGTTACTTACCTAATATTGATTAGAGGATTACTTGGTAGTTGACAGTTTTGCAAGTTACCTTTTTGCTGTGAATTAAGTAGCATGTACATGCAACTGTGTTCAATATATCTCTCCATGAGTCCTTTGGCTATAAGAAAATTAATAACCTTTGAGTCAAAGACTTGGGATCCAATCTTATGTCATTACTGTTTGGATGTCCTGGGGTAAGTTACTTAATCTGTTATTGCTCAGTCTTCATCTGCAAAATGGGGTGATGGTGTCTCTAACTTATTGAGACATGTTGAAGGAATAAGATAATGTTCCTGAAAATGCTTTAAAATATTAAGTATTATCAAAATAATACACTATTTTCATTCAGGCAGGAAGCTCTCCAAAGAAATGCAAATGCATCCATAATTAATAAACAAGCAGATAAACCTTGGTTTATTGGGTGGCAGAGCTATTCACCCATGTGGATCCATAAGGAATATCACCTGGAGAGTGGAGCTTTGGTGAGGTGCAGTCAGGAGTGAATTTAGAATATAAGCTATGCTCAGAAAAACATCACAGGAGGTGTGTTAATTTTCTACAGCTGCTGTAAGAAATTACCACAACCTGGGGAGCTTAAAATAACAGAAATGTGTTCTCTAACAGTTTTAAAAGCCAAAAGTCCAAAACCAAGGTATCAGCAGGGCTTGGCTATCTCCAAAGCCCTTAGGGGAGAATTCAGTCTCGCCTCTTCCATCTTCCAGTGACTGCAAGCATTGCTTGCTTTGTAGCCTCAAAATGCTAATCTCTGCCTGTCTTCATAGGACCTTCTCCTCTTCTCCCTGTGTATCTTCTATAAAGAAGTTTGTCATTGGACTTAGGGCCTACACAGATAATCCAGGATGCTATCATCTTGAGTCCCTTATTATATCTGGAAAGAAATTTTTATAAATAAGGTCAAGTTTACAAGTTCTGGGAATTACAATGTGTATATATTGTAATGGGAGCTGCCATTTAACCTTCTTCAGAGGAATGCTTGGCGGTGAAAGACAGCTTGAGGACAACACACTCATGATAAAAAAAAGTTATACAAATTGTGGAAGAGAAATTGACTTCAAATAAAAGCCATACAAAGTAACTGGGCTCAAATGGATATTTGGCTACAGCATATTCAGAATTGAAGACTCAGTTCTAAAGCTTTTTTCGTTTAGGAAACTCAAATTCTCTCTCTCTCTCTCTCTCTCTCTCTCTCTCTCTCTCTCTCTCTCTTTCTGTCTCTCTCTCTCTCCACGCATAGCACATGAAGTAAGCCCACAACAAGCACTATGAACAATAGTAGCAACAAAATACAGAGGCTCTGACTATGACTAGGGCTCCCTAGGGTCTAGGTGACTGACCCTAAAGGTAACTTACCCTATATTCAACTTGAAAAAATGTTTTTTTAAAGGTATGCCATTGACTTAACAGATGTTTACTGAGTTCCTGGCATGTGCCAGACACTGAGCAAGTTGACCACTCTCAGGCAGCCAGTCCATCATAAGCAAACTCAGCAGGCTGTTTCAAGAATCAGGGCATGACAATTACTGTAAAAACATTCATTCAAGTGTGGCTATCTACAGCTGCTCCTTTACATCCTAGTACAGTAATTGCTTCTATGTTAAGTCATTCCCCAACTCACTGTTGTCACCCAGTAACCTATTTATCATTATATAAAAGTGGAATAAGTATAAGTGGGAGAATAAAGTGACCCTCTTGTTTCCCCCTCCCTAGACAAGTAAAAGAGGAGATCAGCTAAGATTAAATTGAGTTCTTAAAAAGGGTAATCTTTAAGCTATATTTGGGTCATTGTGTGGTAATGGTAGTGGATATGTAGAAATTCAGTTATAGGACCCTTGATCTTATCTGAGTTCTAATAATTATATGCAACCACCTACTCTTACCTCCACTAGTTTATGAATAGGCACATAAAACTTAACAACCTAAACAGAACTCTAGAATATTATAATCCTCACTGTGTTGAGAAGCATATTCAGCTTTTTATTGTTATTATCTTGAAGACTAAGGATAGAGTTAGATAACTTTTAAGTAGCTATATTTTATGCTGAAATGAAACATGAGGAGTTATTTCCACCCAATATCCTGAATGTAGAGACAATGAAGCATCCATTTTATATAAAAACTGCTGTTTGAAATTTTAACCCTGCTATTTTGGCTTCTGTAAATGCTTGCTTGCTTAAATAATAAGGAAAATAAGACTACTCCCATTCCAGAAAGGCCATGGACTACCAGATAGAGTTGTCAGTGCTGACACCAGGCCAGGCCTTGAGATATGGTCTCATGGCCCTTTCCCAGCACGCAGGCCTTCTTTCAAATTGGGGAGACAAAAGAGCTAGGAAAAGTATAAATAGAAAAGGTTTTCTCCATATATATGGGGGCGCGGGGGGGGGACCTAGAATTTGAAAGGCACATTTTTCTCTGGCCCTGCCCTTTCTCTAAGCTTGGCTTGGTTTTTTTCCGGTCTTCTGTAACATAATGGTTCCCTTACCAAGAAGAAGGCCAAACATGTTGGCCTTTTAGCCTCTGGTGAATGGACTGGGTTTGGGGTCTGAGAGAGCCATACAGGCCTCTGGGAGGCATCGCTCTACTGATTTAGCAGAATTGAACCAGGGGACTCTGGGCACTCCCGGACCTCAGCCTAGGACCTGGCCGGCATCCAGAGAGAGTGGACAGACACTTCTGAATCTGTTGACAGAATCGGTAAGGTGGGGGCCCTATCAGTTAGGCCCACTCTGAGTAAGTGGAAGGGGGAGCTTGATCACCTCCCCAGAAGTCAAGGACTTTCTCATGCAATTAGTCAGGAATCAGGTGAACTGTTTAAACTCTGAGTAAATATCTGGTAGAAGTCAAAAACTCAGACTGTCTGATGTATCAATGTAAGTGTGAGAGTCTGTGTGAAAGACAGTGCAAACCCTTCTTTAGAGGGAAGACAGTAGAGAACTTTTAATTGCTTTTCTTTGATTTATAATTATGCTGTGTTAGTTTAAAATTTTGGAATTCTAGGGTTAATTTAAGGGTACAAAATTTGTGAAGGTTGCCAATCCAGAGAAGTTTGAACAAAGGCTTGTTGGGTTAATATTAGTTATAATTAACTGTTTTGTAGGCTGTTTTTTTCAGCCCTGCTAGCAAACAGAGAATTATGTGGGCCTGAGAACTGTGACCTGCCTACCCTTCCTGATAGATTTACAGTGGGTCTCTTGGAGAGGAAGACAGCTGAAAACTGCTCTAGAGCAAGTGTGAAAAGGGTAGAGGCGGTAGAATTCACTCTCAGCCTGTTGAGATAGAGAAACCCTAGACTGGGGGACAGAGGGATGTTTGGAGATATCAGAAGTGGTAAGGGTTGAGATCCTCTGGGGCCCTTGGAGTAAAGGAAAATCTGGGGGAGGGGAGCTGTTCCTTAAGTATAAAAAGCCTGGTTATATAGGATCTTAGACCACTTGCCTTATTTCCTCTGTAAGGACAGAATAAATGGTTAATGCGGAAAAGGGGGGTCATCGGGGGAAGAGCAGCGAGAGATAGGTTTTTGTTGATTTTGCTGGCTACAACTTGCTCTGGTGGTGTCCTAGGTTTCTTGCTTATCTGAAGTATGCTAGACTCAAGGCTTTCTGCATAACACAGGGGATCTTCCTCTGTCCCGTTTTCTTCTTTTTAACCCTTCCAATACACATAAAGAAAATTTCATTGTCCAAGCCTGGCAGGGTGGGATTACTGGGTACTAGTTAGGTAGTGGTTGAAATATTTAGCAAAGGAACTTTAAGATATAATATCTTTAATGTTACAATTAGTTTAAGTTTTAAAAATCTCTGTCTCTCAAAAAGAAATTATTTTTACCTACTCTTAGTTTTATCACAGAAGTTCTAAATCATAAATGTTAATCTAAAAAATTCTGGCTGTTTACTTTTTAGGAATAATTAAAGGATTGAGGTTTCAAAGAATAAGGAATATTGAGTAGAAGATCTGAGGCATGGTTATGCATTTTTAAAGAACATAGAAAGAAGGTTTAAAGGCTAATTTAGAAGTGTAAAATTTATAAAAGTTGTATATGTAATAAGAAGGAGAAGAGAAATGTTGAAAGGAAATCAAATAATACAGTCCAGTAAGCCAGGAAGAGTAAATAATTTACATTCTGTCTCCCTAAACAGAGGGTAAATAGTTATGCCAAAGTACTTAGGGAGGGACTGAAAGGAAATCTAATAGATACTGTTTGTTATAATACATTCAGAAAATATTACTTTGGAAAGTCCATAAAAAGGACTGGAAAGGAAAATTCTATCTTCAAGGAGGTCAGAATATTTTTCTCCTTATACAATTCCTCCAAAATTTGGAAATATTTAATAAATAAATCATGGCAATACATTTATTTGCATAAATTCAGTAAGACTGGTTTCCAATAGTGATTTAGTTAATCAGAAACTTTGACTGGAGTATCATGTTTTAAAGAGCCCTGCCTGAACTCTGAAGACTTGAAGCCATTAAGAGTGCCACGAGAAAGTCTGGTATCCTGCTTGGTAGTCCTGAAAATAGCTGGTGTTGGAGCATCAGGCCCATATCTTATCATTACTGGTGGTTGATCAGAGTACAAGGGAAGCAATAAGGGTGCCTCTGCCTCCCTGCGGGACCCCAGGCACTCTGAGCCACAACAAGTAGGAGGGCTGAGATGGGCGTTGAAGCCTAGGCATGGCCCAAGTAGAGCCGGTACCAGTGAGGACTTCACCTAACTCAACAGATACCACAGGCAGGCCTAATGGCAGCTGGATGGCTTGGTTTCCTGGACCTACAGGGCACATTAAGATTCAATCATGAAATTCTGGCAAAGGTAGTCAATTACCATTCTTGTTATGTTTATGCAGGATTAAATACAATAGTCTTGATTTGGCTCTTTTGATAAACATGGAGGTAATTTTGAGGAAGAAAATTCTATTTCAATAGCAGTTATTAAAACTGAAAGGTTTTCTTTCCCTTCCACCAGACCATTTGTTACAGTTTGTTTCTGCCAGGTCACAAGCCCACCTCCTTCTGTGCCCAGGCCTCATTGTCCCTCTGACAGACAGCAAGGATCTATTGGCTCTGAAAGAAACTTCTGACTCGTCTAAGTAGGAAGTGGCTAGAAGAGCCCACTGACGTCCATTTTCCCTGAAAGAATTCAGAGCCAGGATCCTTGAGGTAATATATTAGGCAGTCAGAATATATGAGCAGAGCAAGGACGATGGGCCAAGTAGTACTACCAGTTGTAAGTCTTTCCATTTCTACCTATGTGAGACATGGGGACTCCTCAGAAGCAAGTGGGAACAAGGCTGCAGATGAAGTTGCCCGGGAGGCTGCCCTAAAACCAGTGGGGCCTCTACAGATTCTAGTGACTCTTCCAAACCCTGACCTACAGCTTACATGGAAACCCAATCTAGAAAAGCTGAAATCCATAACCAATCCTTACTCAAGTTCTTACAGGCTTTACAGTCCACCCAGAAAGCAGTCCAGAAACATGTCCAAGGTATTCTGCTTATACCAACTTCTCACCTGATCCATCCTTCCACCCTGCTGACTATTTGGATAAAGAAATTTGCCACACAAGGACTGACTCCTACCTGGAAAGGACCACCTCTACGGCAGTCAAGATCAACTGGGATCCCAACGTGGCTTCATCACACCTGGCTTAAGACAGCCCAGGCAAAACAGAGAGTCCAGGACTCTTTGGACCCTCTAAAGATAAGTCCTGGCCCTCATTCCATGCTTTTATCTTATAAACAGGCCCACTGACTTTATTCAGCAGAGAATTAATTCTATCAAGCTTATAGTCCTTAGGAGTCAATATAACTCCTTCACCAATAATGACCCAAAAGGGTCAATGATTTGACTCATAAAACCAGTGGGGAATGAAGCATCCGTCTTATATAAAAACTACTGTTTGAAATTTTAACCCTGATATTTTGGCTTCTATAAATGCTTGTTTGCTTAAAGAATAAGAAAAATAACACTACTCCCATTCCAGAGAGGCCGTGGACTATGCCCCAGACAGAGTTGTCAGTGCTGACACCAGGCCAGGCCTTGAGATATGGTCTCATAGCCCCTTTCCAGCACACAGGTCTTCTTTCCCAGAAAGCCCAAAAGTCTAATTCCAAATTTGGGAGACAAAGAGTATAAATAAAAAAGGTTTCCTCCATGTGTGTGTGTGTGAGGGGGGGATATGGGGGAATAGATGCTTCATTCCCCACTGATTTTATGTACATGAGTCAAATCATTGACTCTTTTGGGTCATTATTGGCGAGGGAGTTATATTGAACCCTGAGGACTATAAGCTTGATAGAATTTGAAAGGCACATTTTTCTCTGGCCCTGCCCTTAATAAAATGTAACTCCATTTCTCTAAGCATGATTTTTTCCCAGTCTTCTGTAACAACACTAATGAGGCAAGTACTCTCAACACACCAGATCCTTAGCCTGACCTAGTCTCAGAATACACCACACAGTCAGTTTCAGATAGCTTCCCCAACCCATGTTAAGTCCACAGGGCTGTGCTCTCAGAGAAGTTTCCTTCCCCATTTACTTGTGGTGATTTTAGCCTAACATGCTTATTGACTCAGTTGGAACATGGATATAAGTGAGACTCCAATCACAGTCTTAAAAGTCCAAAGAGAACAGCCCTTCAGCAATATTCACTGACCTGACCACACACTGATGTCCTCCTCAAAAATGCTCTGCTTCAGAATTCAGAGAATATCTAAGGCCATCATCACAAAATGTTCTGGAAGAGGAGAAAGACCCACAAATAAATGTGGACTCTGTCTCTCTACCATTCAAAGCTTCTTGAAAAAGGAACTCTTACAATCTCATTCATAGATTAAAAACCAATCTTCTTAAAGACACACTGCTTTACTGTTTACCACACTCTTGGAGAGAAAATTTCCCTCTGGCTTTCCACTTTCGACAAATAGCATGCATCTCAGACTTTCCTTTAGTCATAGCAAGGCCACCCTGTCACTGAGAGTGAGGTTGTTTCCTCCCTGTCTCTCTCCTCCTTATGTACGTTCCAATCTATCCCTGGGCATTAAGGCAACATGACATAAGAATATATTTTCTAAATTTGCATAAAATGAGAACTTCACAGATGGGCAGCACATGCTTCCCATAAGTCCAGTGTGAAAATGGCTCGATAGCACTTGTCGCTACACACATCCTTTCCACATTTCTGGCACATGTACATCTTAAACAAACAGGAATTGCGACAAGCAAAACAGATGGGCAACAAAAAAAAAGTTTCCAAGGCACGCATCCCAAAATTCTTCCTTGAACATGATACTGTATCACTTGTCACAATAAATCTGAAAGTAGTTTGGGTATTAGCAGACAGTCTTTGCTGGAGGGAAAATATCAAGATATTAATTTCCATTCCTCCGGAAGAAATGTGGGAGTCACCATTGCCTCCCCTAATTAAAGAGAAGTGGTTCACCAAATTACCCTCCTGAATATTAGGTGGCTTGCTAAGTGTGTAGAAGCTTCCTTTGGTGTCCTTTGCAATTGTCAGTACACAGAAATAGAAGTGGTATAACTAGAGAGCAGGAGTGGGCCAAAGCATATTTCATACTGCACACATTGTCAAGTATAGTTCCTCATTCCTTTCTCTGAAGCTACACTCTACCAGGTAGCCTCTACCCAGACATGTGCACATCCCCATTGAAGAAGACATAGTACACTGACAAGGCTTGCAGCACTAGCATCTAACCAATTTTTATCAAAAGTTACTGGCACTGCCCTAGCTCGTTTGGCTCAGTAGATAAAGCATTGGCCTGAGGATTGAAGGGTCCCAGGTTTGATTCCAGTAAAGGGTCCATGCCCCAGTTATAGGCTCCTTTCCCAGGGAGTGGCATGCAGAAGGCAGATGATCAATAATTCTCATCATTGATGTTTCTCTCTCTCTCTCTCTCCCTCTCCCTTCCTCTCTGAAATGAATAAAAAAAATATATTATTTTTTTAAGTTACCAGCACCATAGATGGGTACTCGAAATATTGGGGGGACACTTTATAAAACATATGACTATCTAACCACTTTGCTGTACACTTGAAATTAATACCAAATAATATTGAAAGCCAACTGTAATTGAAAAATAAGAATAAGTCCTAACCAATTTAGCTCAGTGCATAGAGCATCGCCTGAGGACTGAAAGGTCCCAGGTTTGATTCCGGTCAAGGGCATATACCTTGGTTGTGGGCACATCCCTAGTAGGAGGTGTGCAGGAGGCAGCTGATCGATGTTTCTCTCTCATCAATCTTTCTAACTCTCTATCCCTTCTCCTTCCTCTCTGTAAAAAAAAATCAATAAAATATATTTTAAAAAGAGAAAAATAAGAATAAAAGAGTTGCAAGTACCATAAGTTCTAACAAAATTTCTAAATTTCTAGAGGTGCCTAGAAGGAAATGAAAGAACCCTACTAGATTGAGAACTGCTGCTGTAGAGCCTAAGACAATTGGAAAACACAGATATTTACGTTATGATTCATAACAATAGCAAAATTACAGTTATGAAGTAGCAACTTCATAATTTTATGGTTGGGGGTCACCACAACATGAGGAACTGTATTAAAGGTTTGCAGCATTAAAAAAGGTTGAGAACCAGTGCACTAAAGGGGTATTCCCTATTGCTATCTCTGCAGGTTGGTAGCGTAAACCTGAGAACTTAGGGAAAGCTGGAACCAATGTCTTTTCAACATCACTACTACTGCTCAGAGCACTGATTTCTCTGGGTGCTAGTTCGAGAGACACGCTAACACCTGTGTCAGGACCAGACCTCCCCACTAGCTTGCCCCACACTTTACACAGCCTTCTGAGAACAACTCCTCAACCCACCTCTGACTAAAGGCAGTTTGCAGAGTCTATAGAAGGCAACAATAATAATCCCAATCAATTTTTTAGATCTAGGATATTTAGCTTGTGAATCTAAATCTTAAACAATCATTTTACTCCTGCCTTGAAAGCCCCATGATCTCTGTGCCTATCTCTCTAAGTAGAACAAGTGTGAGTGAATCCAGGCCACAGCTACTCAGCATTCTTCAGGAAGCCTTATTTGTTTGACTAAGAGGCTTATCTTGGAGAATTTATCAAAATGAAGTAATATACTCACATCCAGAAATTAAAACTTGCCAACAACCTTTTAAAAGGTATTTTCTCTAAAAGGCTTTGTTTTTTAAAAATTAAAGTTACTAAGTTACTAAGTTACTCTACTTTGGGCAATTTACTATACATGTTGTGCTTATAATTTAAATAAATAAAAGCTAACTAAAAATCCCTAATTTATAATAGCTAACAATTTTTATATTAATTGACTCATTTAATCCTCTTAGCATTCCTATGAGATAGGTATAATTATATTATTTCCATTTTATAGATGTGGACATTGGGCACACAAGGTTTAAATAGATGCTCTTACTCCTTTTTTTTTTCAATCTCTCCAGCTTCATAAAACTGCAATGAAAGCTAAGTCTTTGAAGTCAGACAGACATGAATTCTATTCTCAGTTCTGCTCTTTATTAGTTTCATGACCTTAAGTAAATTCCCAACTTTCTTTAAAGCTCAGTTTGCTTTCCTATAAAATGGGAAAATAACTACCTATCTTATAGGTTACTATGAGTATTAGGTGACAAATTCATGGTACAATGTATGGCACAGAATAAAAACCAAGTAGGTATTAGCTAGTGTTAAGATTTTCCATATGCTATAGCAGGAAGAACAGCAGCCATCAATATAGACTTGATACCATTTTTATCTTATTGGTTGGGTTTCCTATTTGTTGACTTTATTGCTTTTAATGAAATGGAATAGCCTATGTTCTTAAGACCATTGGTTCTATGTATAACATGGTGCCAGGCAGGGCATGAATACACAAAAATTTATTACATTTCTATACACTAGTAATTATTAGAAAAAAATTAAGAAAACAATCCCATATGTAATTGATCAAGAAAAATAAAATACCTAGGAATAAGTTTAAGCGAGTAGGTGAAAAAGCTTCATACTGAAAATTATAAAACATTAATAAAATAAATTGAAGAAGACACAAATAAATGAAAAGCTGTTCTGTGCTAATGGATTGGAAGAATTACTATTGTTGAAATGTCCATACTACCCATACTATAGATTCAGTAAATCTCTATCAAAATTCCAATGACATTTTTCACAGAAATAGAACAGACAATCCGAAAACTTGTATGAAACTATACAATACCCTGAATAGCCTAAGCAATCTGGAGGTAAAAAATAAATAAAAATGCAAAAAAAAACAACAACACACCAACAACAAACAAATCTGGAGGCATATGCTCCCAGATTAAAAACTGTATTATAAAGCTATACTAAAAAGCCAGCATGGTACCCACATAAAAACACAAACATAGATTAATGGAACAGAATTGAAAGCACATAAATAAACTCATGCATTTATGATCAATTAATTTATAACAAATGAGCCAAGAATATGCAATAGGAAAAGAACAGTGTTTCAATAACAAATATTGGGAAAATTTCACAGCCACATGCAAAATAATGAAACTAGACCACTACTCCATGCACAAAAATGAACTCTCAATAGATTAAAGATTTGAAACCCATAAAACTCATTGAAGAAAACATACCTACTAACCTCCTTGACATTGGTCTTGGTGATGATTTTTTAAAATCTGACACCAAAAGCAAAAACAAATAAGTGGGATCACATCAAACTAAAAATCTTCTACATATCAAAGAAAATTATCAGCAAAATAAAAAGGCAACATACTAAATGGGATATTATATTTACAAATCATATATTTGATAAAGGAGCTAATAATATTCAAAATATATAAAGAACTCATAAAACTTAATAGCAAAACAAAACAAAGCAAAACAATCTGATTTAGCAAAGGACCTGACATTTTTTTTTAAAAAAAAGAAGATATGTAGGTGGTCAAGAGGTACATGAAAGGATGCTCTATGTTATTAATCATCAGGAAAGTGCAAATTAAACCCACAGTAAGTACCACCTCAGACTTGTTAAAATGGCTGTTATCAAAAAGACTAGAAATAATAGATGTTGGCAAATATGTGGAGTAAGGGAACCCTTGTGTATTTTGGTGGGAATGTAAATCAGTGCAGCCATTTCGGAAAATAGTGTGGCGGTCCTCAAAAAATAAAAAATAAAACTACCCTATGATTTAGCAATTCCATTTCTGGGTTTTTATCTCAAGAAAATGCAAACGCTAACTCAAATATCAGCACATGTATGTTCAGTACAGTGTTTGCAATAGCTAAGATATGGAAGCAACCTAAGAGTCAATGGATGAATGAATGGATAAAGAAATAGTAGTGTATATGGACAATGGAATATAACTCAGTAATAAAAAAAAAATAATGAAATCTTATCATTTGCAACAACACAGATAGACCTCCAGGGCATTAGGCTAAATGAAATAAGTCAGACAGTGAAAGACAAAGATCATATGATCTCTTTTATATGTAGAATCTAAAAATATAAACAAACAAACCCAACCTCATAGAAACAGAGAACAGATTGGTAGTTGACAGATGGGGTGGGTTGGGGTTGGGAGAAAGAAGTAAATTTTGTTGTTGTTTTTCCTGGTTAATTTGAATTTTTTTAAGTAAAGAAAGAATCCACTGCTTTCCCTGCCCCCCAAAAGATTTTAAGAGTGAATGTTGGCATGTAAATAGGGCTTTGGACTTTTTCCCTTTGGTCATCTTAGTCAATTAGAATATTATTTAAATTGCTAAGGTCCCCTCAAATAGCTTTAAAACCTAGATATAGTCTTGCATGTAATTTGCTAACTACTGATGGAAGCATACATACAATTGAAAAATATAAGAGAGTTTGGATTTCTGTGCAGAAGGGCTAAAAAAGCTTGGGTGGATGATCTTCAAAAAAGACAAAGATTATTATTGCAAACAGTATTATTTCAATAGAATTAGTCAAGGTCTTCCTAAAGGGCAAGACTTATAAATTGCAATAATTCCCTTCTTTATTTTATCCTTAGCAGAACCTACTTTCTTCCTAAACATTAATAGTCCTTTTTTCTTCTTTTATCACCAAAACTTTCTGTTTCTTTGTTTCCTGCTTAGATCCCTGTAACAAGCACAAACTGTCCAGAATCTTATCTTCCTTCTTATCTAATAAAGGAATCTTTTTATACCCAGCATTGGTGATTGAAGCTATTGCTTGATTTTTCCTAAACTCCTAGGTGAATGTTTATGTAGTTTAATATAGCTGTTGACTACTGTGAAAGGGAAACAATCAAATATTCTCCAGATAACCAGGAATGGTGAAAGCATCTATATTTTTAACACTCTAATGAGGCTTCATGTGAATTAGAAAATGTCTAGAACTTCCAAAGGAGAAACAAAAGGGAAACAAACACATAATTATTCTTTTTATCCTTCATTCTATGTATATGATTTTGCATATTTTATAATATGAACTAAGTTGTCAGTATAAGACCTAGTTTAGAAGCTTTTGGTAAAAATGGAAATGAATGTTGGGTAGGGAAGACTTGCTTAATTATGGAAAATATTTACTATGTGATCTTGGTTCTAGATTTCAGTTATGGGTAAACATATACACCACAAACTAGAGGGCAGAATTAGCAACTAAGTAAAAGGTCATACAGTATAAGGCATTTTAAAGGCATAAAGTAATTAATGTCAGTGTCTTCCCAAAGATTGATATTTTCAGGTTTAACTCTCCAGTGAAAGAATAATTTAACTCAAGATTAAATTATAAAACTACATTTTCTGCTTAAGAAATCCATTTAACTTAACGCAAAGAAGGCTTAAGTATTGCCCCTGGTCACACAACTAGGAAGTAGGAGAACCATTTTCAGTTTGGGGAAGTGTGGCTTAATAATTAATATTCTATCTGGGTTTTGTTGTTGTAGCTATTTTGCTTTTGTTGTTAATCTTATTTTTTTGCATGTTTTATGACATAAAAAAAATCTTTTCCAGACTGAAATTGGTATACATTTGGTCCATTCATTTATCTTATAGTCTATGATAAAAATTGAGGTTGAAGTCTCTGGAATTCAACAATATTCTTGGCCATCAAAGTAAGATATTCCTCCTATACTTTACTTATTAACAAAATGAATTATGTTTTGTAAAAATAATCTATAATAAGAATTAAAAACAAAAGAAATGTCTAAGTAACTTTTGCATAAGGTTTAGATATGAGTAATATTTTCTATATTTTGGTTAAAAATTACATTTCTCCCCCTGGCTGGTTTGGCTCAGTGGATAAAGCATTGGCCTGCAGACTGGAGGGTCCCAGGCTCGATTAGGGTCAAGGGCACATGCTCTGGTTGTGGGCTCGACTCCCAATAGGGGGCGTGAAGGAGGCAGCAGGTTAATAATTCTCTCTTATCGTTGATGTTTCTATCTCCTCCTCTCTGAAATCAATAAAAATATATTTTTAAAAAATTGTATTTCTCAGTGCAATTTTGTCATGCTAATGTTGAATGAGTTTGTATTGCTAATGAAGGTGAGCCGTGATATAGGAAAGCAACAGAAGTACATTGGGTGGCAAAGAAAGTCAGTTTAAACAAATAGCATGTCATGAGCAGTAGTTAACCATGGAAGTAATTAAATATCCTGAAAATAGCCGAGACCGGTTTAGCTCAGTGGATAGAGCGTCTGCTTGTGGACTGAAAGTTACCGGGTTCGATTCTGGTTGTGGGCATGTACCTTGCTTGCGGGCACATCTTTACTGTGGGGAGTGCAGGAGGCGGCTGATAGATGTCTCTCTCTCATCGATGTTTCTGACTTTCTATCTCTCTCCCTTCCTCTCTGTAAAAAGTCAATTAAAAAAAATCCTGAAAATAACATTTTCCAAAAACCTGCATTTCTGAAGTCTCCATTATAACTAGAACATTCAGATTTATGGTACTTTAAAAACCAAGTCACTTATTTAAGCCGTTGGGTTAATTTTCTAAGCTCCAAATTCACCTCAAAAACTACTTGTGAGAAAATGTCAATGTGTCCACGTGGGACAAATTCCAATCATTCAGAACACTATGGTGGAATCTTTTCTTCCTGTTTGGAAAAAAAAGGCAAGCTCCGGGAGCCAAATCCCTCATCCAGATAATTAGCAACGATCCAATCTGTTAATTGAGGACATGTGTGCCAAACCTTCTTGGCAACCTCAGACAGACAGTTGTATGGTGGTCAGTCAGTCATAGCTACCGAGAGCCAGAGTGTGCTCGGCCCTACACTAAGACCTTTGCATTAAAGACAGATCAGATGTGCTCTTTGACTTGGAAGAATAAATATACTAAATTGTTAGGAAATTGACTGTTCTTAGTCCTAGATTTGGTAATGCTAAGCACAAAATGATTTTACTAACCCAACCCCTTTTTATGGTCTTCTTTAAGAGAATGACTCCCTTCTCAGTTTTCTCTGTAACTTAAGAGAAATGTTCAAGAATCAGGTGCCGCTATGTCTAAATACAAGTAAATAAGCACAGGTGGAATGTTAATGGGAAGAGGACAGTTCTGGGAAAGGGATATTGGTATCACTCACAATAGATTTTCTAGAAGACTCTTCCAGGTTTCTGGCATATTTCTACAGACTTAGATGTGATTATCTGGGTCTCTTCCTACTGACCATGCACACCCATGTATGCCTTCAGAGTGCAGACATCTTCAAACAGAAAGCTAATCTGAGAGGAGAAAGACACTAGAACTAGGGAAAGAGGCAAGCCTGAGTGAAGAAAGGTAAATGACACCAAGAAGTATCTGGCAGATAAATTATGTACCAACATCAGTTTAGAGAATAATAATTATCCAATTTTTTGCTACTCCAATAAAAATGTAGATATATCTTGGTCAAAACAAACACCTTTTCTAGTGGTTAGAGAGTGGTATTGCTCCAATGACTAAAATGCTCATTGTTTGCTTAGAAGTGTGTTTTAAAAGTCAGAAATCAAATTGGCTCAGTTTGATTTAAATGATGGAAAAGAAAACACTGGAATTAAAACTGCAAATGAAAGTTGAGGTTTAAAAGTGTCCTAAACAAGAACAAAAGCCTTGTCTATAATTGTGAAAAAAAGAAAAAAAAACACAATTGTATAACTCTATGTCCATTGCACAAAGACCCATTGTGAAGAAATGGGCATGGAAGTCCTTCAAAATTAAGGTCAGTTCTAGTGATTTGCAATTTGGTAAAAACCATGTTTGTCAAAAATGTGAAAAGTGAGTAAGATGCAGCCACAACTTATGTGTGGATGAATACATCAACTATAACACAGTGGAAGGATTTATCATTTAAAATAAAAAAGTACTTGACATTTGGAAGTGAAATGATAATGTGCAAAACGTTAGTTAGATGGTGCTTCTTGCTTTGTGAATGAACTGTATGTAGTCTGAACAAAATGCATGCAACGTTTAGTGCCATCAACTTTTTAGTCAGGGGCCCACAAACAGTTACATTCCCATTGCACCTAATGAAGTTTAACTGCATAAACCTCTCAATTTAGTAGAATTGTTGATTGCACATTGGGAATGAGAGATAGCCCACTAAATGGAGAGAAAAAAATACTAGAGAAGGAAATGACAACTTATACTGCAATGGTTGAACTTTCTAGAATGCAAGCTCCAACTCCCTTCGTGTCCTCTGCCTCCCTTGTTCACGGGCTCTGGAGTCAGAATACCTGCTCAGATCCCCCCTTAGCATTTACCAGTGTCAGATCCAGGTAAGTTACTAACCCTTTCATGCTGGGCTTTACATGTCTGCACCTTCCCCCTAGGTCTGTGGTGAAGAAGAAATGAGTTAATTTGAATCAAGAATTAGCACATTGTGAGTCCAAGTAAATGGTTGCCTTTGCAATTTGGGTAATAATTTGGATTTGAATTTATCCTTTGTTTGAAAGAATCCCAGATCTCACATATATAATATTCCTTGGGAGTTTTATTTCATCTTCACAGCATAGAGTTAAGGATATACCATTTTTTGTTGTTATTATTCAAGGAACAGCCAATTTGGGATTCAGGAAATGGTGTCTAATTGGTTATTCTTCTTGCACATGAACACTTTGAAAACCCATAGGCCATAATAACACTATAAAATAAGGCAATAATATCAGTAAATTCTATCTGCCTAAAATAATGATGCTATCTCATCTTTAAATTACACCTCACAACTAATTTTAATCGGCGAATCATCAAGTATGTATTGAGCCCTTACCAATAAGTGGAATGAGTTACAAAGTGTGGCTATCTGAAAACAGTCTCTCCTGCTCTCTGTTCTTTTTTGTTGCTTTAAAATAGTGATTTTTTTGGCAAAAAATATTGTCATAATACTCAATATATATGTACTCAATCCTATATAATAAAGATGTAATATTCAAATGGTCATTGCACCATCAAACATAATGACCAACTGCGTAACAACCAGATCATGGATCAGCAGGAGGGTGGGGCAGAGAGCTACAAGCTGGTGGTGGAGAGCTGCAGGAGAGGGCAGGGCAACAAGCTATGAGGGGAGGTGCGGGAGCTACTGGAGGGCAGTGGCAAGCTACTGGCAGCTACTGGAGCACAGATTTATGCATAGGGCTACTAGTAAATTAATAAACACTTTATCTCAGTAAAATATTTCCAAACTTCTTTTAAAATCACACCCAACAGATATTTTGGAGCATCTTTTAAGTCCAAATCTTTACTCGAGATATTCTTTATGGACATGATCCCAGTACCACACTTGGTCTAGGCACTTCTCACTTATCAGTCTTAAAGAATGACTTTGTAAGGCCTTCCTGAAAGGCCTCGTTGGCTTCAGAGATATGTTAGTAGAGGATTTTTGGAGGAGGCAGTTGATTGATGTTTCTCACTCTCATCGGTATTTCTCTCTCCCCCTCTCCTCTCTTCTCTAAAATCAATAAAAACATTAAAAAGAAGAAATACAGGGTTGGGCAAAGGTAAGTTTCTAGTTGTTTGTATGAATAAAATAGATAATAATGTAAGAATTCTGTGTTTCACATATTTTTTACTATAAACCTACTTTTGCCTCACCCTGTATTTCTAAACAGCAGGAAATAACTTGAGGATTCTCACATCTCCCAGAAAGAATTATTTGTGAAATTGTTGACTACAATGCTATGTTGAGCCATATGGTTTTGGGTTGTTTTTTTTTAACAACTGCCTGACAGGACTATCTTTTTGACATGATCTAGTAGAAAAATCGTGAAGGGTGATGAGGTGATTTTAGCTTAGTCTTTTCTAACATATATAGTTAATGCATATTTTATTTTTAGACATTTATTAATTTGGAGAGTATGGGTTTGCTCTGCATTCATCCAGGGATTTTTGTGGTATGTTTCTTATAAATATAAACACTACAATGAAGATTGATCACCGAAAAGTGGTCAAAATACCAAGTATCTGAACAAGGGGAAAGGAAGCTGAAGAAAGACATTTTTGTGAATCAAAATATTTTGTTTTAATTTTGAAAGAAGTGCATACGATTATTGTTTTCTTCCCAGGATCTAAAGAGAAGTGGGTCAGAAATTTCACTGTGTGCTTATGGAATATGGTTTCTTCTCAAACACTTCCATGTGAAAGAGGCTGCAAGTCTGAAAAAAAACAAAACATCAAAACTTGCGATTGACTAGTCTCTGCCTGACACTTAGTGGTAACTTGGAAGAACTGCAGCTTTTGACCTAGGCGAGATCTGTGAGAAAACCACAAGGAGGAAAATACACCTTTGAGTTGATTGTCTTCTGCATTCACATGAGCCCTCATTTTTTTTTTTTAAAGAACCTAAATGGATCTAAGAAGTGATTCTAGAAAGTTGAAAGGTAGACTGTGATAATAGAGCCTGAAAAATGCCTGATTCTCTTTTCACTTCACAGACAAAAAGTAGGAGGAAATAGAAAATATGCCTTTATATTTGCTATTTTAATGTCACTTCACTTTACTCATATTATTATTTTATAAAGAAAATAATGAAAATAACTGTAGAGATTTGCAATGAGAAAAAAATTAGGGCAAGAACTTAAAAAAAACAAACAAAAAATACATCAAATTGTAGATTGGTACCACGCTCTTGAAGACCTGGTTAACAATAGGCATTAAAATTATTTTTTAAGAATTGCCTCCTTGCTTGTTATGGACTTAATGTTTGCCTCCCATCTCCACCCCCAAATTTACAAGTTGAAAAGAAATCCCAGGGTGATGGTATTAGGAGGTTAAGCTTTTGGAAAGTGATTAGGTTATAAGGATGGGGCCCTCATAGTTGGGATAAGTGTCCATATAAGAAAAGAACAAAGAAGCGGCTCACATTCTTTCTGTGAGGATTCAATGAGAAGCCAGCAGTCTGTCTGAAACAAGGCCCTCACCAGAACCCTGATCTTTGGCTTTCAGCCTCCAGAACTGTAACAAATAAATTTCTGCTGCTTATAAGCCACCCAATCTGTGGTACTTTGTTATAATGGCTCAAGCTAAGATAGTGCTCAATCAGAAGTTCCATTTCTATGAATTTATCCTGATGAAATAATGATATATTTAAAAATGTAAGTATTTGTATTTAAATTTTTAACTATTTGTATTTTAAAATGTTCATTATCTTGCTATTTGTTGGCAAATATTGGATGAAAAAACAAAAATGTCCCATATCATAAGAAATTATGCAATGTTCTTTATCACTGATATCATTAAAATAATATTAATGAGATTAATTTTTTTATTAATTTTTTATACATATCGCCCCATTGCCCCCCCTCCCTCCCAGGCATACCCCAACCCCCCAGTGTCTATGTTCATTGGTTATGATTATATGCATAGATACAAGCCCTTTGATTGATCTCTTATCTACCTCACCTAACTAATCTTCCTGCTGTAATTTCACAGTCTGTTCGAAGCTTTACTGTCTTTTGTTCATCAGTTTATAATGTTCTTTATTATCCCCCAATGAGTGCGATCATGTGATGCTTCTCCTTCATTGACTGGCTTATTTCACTAAGCATGGAGGAAAACATTAATATATTTTTAATAACAAAAAATGACTGCAAAAAATTGGCCAAAAATTTTGTAAGAAAATATAGAAATCAAAATATTAACAATGTTTATTTCTAGGGAGTGAGATTGTGAATAACTTGTCATAATGAACAGGAATTCTTTTTTAAATTATAAATGCAAAAAAAGATATATTTTTTATTTTATATTTTTATATTTTTTTATTGATTTCAGCGAGGACGGAAGAGGGAGAAAGAGATAGAAACATCAATGATGAGAGAGAATCATTGATCAGTTGCCTCCTAGCACTCCCCACACACTGGGAAGTGAGCCCGAAACCCTGGCATCTGCCCTGATCTTGTAATACAGCTGGGTTCATAGGTCGACCTCAACTACTGAGCTATACCAGTTGGGCTAATGTTTACTCATTTTAAAAGTCCCCTAAAACAATGGTAGGCAACAAAAGACCAGTGATTTGTCCTCACATTATGGATGCTGGTCTTATCCTGCATTATATGTATGAGTTGTCCCTTAAACCTTTTCAGGGACCTAAAGTAAAAGACTTTATATTTTTTAATAGATCTTTATTGTTCATATTACTAACAATTGTTCCTCTTTTTTCCCCCATAGCTCCCCTCCACCCAGTTCCCACCCCACCCTCTGCCCTTAACACCCCCCCTGTCTTTAACACACACACCCCCACACACTGTCCTCATCCATAGGTCTCTTCTTGCACCCCCACACCCCTTTCCCGTGAGAATTGTCAGTGCACTCCCTTTCTATGCCCCTGATTCTCTATATTCACCAGTTTATTCTGTTCATCAGGTTTTTTATTCACTTGATTTTTAGATCCACTTGCTGATAGATATGTATTTGTTGTTCATAATTTTTATCTTTACCTTTTTCTTCTTTTTCCTCTTCTTAAAGAATACCTTTCAGCATTTCATGTAATAGTGGTTTGGCAGTGATTAAATCCTTTAGCTTTTTCTTATCTGTGAAGCTCTTTATCTGACCTTCAATTCTGAATGATAGCTTTGCTGGGTAGAGTAATCTTGGCTATAGGTTCTTGCTATTAAGCACTTTGAATATTTCTTGCCTGCATAGTTTCTGTTGAGAAATCGATTCTTATGATCCTTTAGGTCTGCTATTGGATCTCTGTATATTATTTTTTATTTCAGTCAGTGTATGCTTAATTTCTAGTTGGTCCTTTTTCATATCCTCGAGGGTCTCACTAAATTTATCAGCAGTTTCTAGAAAATTCTTGAAAAAAACCTTATAATTGTGATTTTGAACTCTATATCCAGTTGTTTGCTTTCCTCCATTTCTTTCATTTATTACCTATTTCTTTGTCTCCACATTTTGGCTGCTTCCGAGTTGATAGAGTGGTTTTGTGTACTAGGTGTCTTGTAGGGCCCAGTGGCTCAGCCTCCTCAGTTATTTGTGGTAGACACTCTTGGTGCACTCCTTTGTGGGCTGTGTGCATAGTCTTGTTGTAGTTAAGCCTTGATAGTTGTTGGTATCACTGGGAGGAATTGACCTCCAGGCTAATTGGCTGAGGATCAGCTATGTCTATGATGAGAGAACTTCTGTGCTGGAGACACCCTTATGTGGCAAGACTTGCTTCAGGGGGGGCTTTGGTGCTCCCTGAGTCTTCCCCCTGAGTATGTCCTTTATGGATCTAAGGAGTTATAATCTGTATGATCCTACTCTGACCCCTGAGTACACTGGCTCTTGGATCTCCAAGGAGGTGCTAATTTAGCCTCTGCCTGAGGTCACCCAGAAGGAGCTATGGAAAGATCTGCAGATTCCTCTTGTTTGGCTTTTGGAGGTGCCCAGATGAGGCTCAGAGATTTTTGTGGTATGTTTCTTATGAAAGCAATGCAAGATGCTGTGGGGCCTTGGGCCTTCTTTTGGATGTTCTGGGTCTCACTAACTCAGCTATAGCTAAGTTTAGATTTCAAAGGACCATACCATTCATATGCAAAAGCCTCTGCATACAGCTTGAATGGGGCAGAGTCTCCCGGCAGAGCAAACAGCAATGGTGTCCTGTCAGCCCTGCCCTAAGAGGCCCCTGGGTCTCAGTGTCCCTTGTAAATCGCTGCAAGCACCTCTGAGAGAAAGCTGCCCTCAGTTCCCCAGAGTCTTGCCTGGAACTGGAGTTCAGAGCAGTCAGGAGCTTGTGTCTCCCTCCAGATTGAAAAAGCCAGTCGCATACTCAGTTGCCAGCTCTTCCCGCGCTCATGTGCCTCCATACTTCTGCACTTTACTTCTGCACCTCCTCTAGTATCAGTGTGCTTTTCTCTTCCCTTCTAGTTGTGGAATTTCCACTCATCCAGCCTTCCTG
The DNA here is from genome assembly GCA_011751065.1 of Lasiurus cinereus. Lineage (NCBI taxonomy): Eukaryota > Metazoa > Chordata > Mammalia > Chiroptera > Vespertilionidae > Lasiurus > Lasiurus cinereus. The sequence continues at coordinate 7,453,993 of JAAGEH010000040.1, forward strand.
TAGTTCTGGATGATATCCATTTTGTCTTTTAGTTGTAGTTTTGAAGTTGTTGTATGGGGCAGCAAGTTCAAGTGTTTACCTATGCTGCCATCTTGGTTTCTCCCAAAAGTAGGTGTATTTTTTAAACAGCAGAACTCTAAAGTAAAAAATCACTACTAAAGGTAATGACCATTGGATGGACATTAGAAATTACTTATCTATAATAATAAAAGGGTAATATGCTAATTAGATCTGACTCTTCCAGATATCATTCAGGACATCCTTCCTGACAAAGCCTGGGCCAGAGGAAAGCCAGCCTGGGTCCCAGGTGCCTGCAGGCAGCCCAATGGAAGCCAGCCTGGGTCCTGGGTGCCTGTGGAAGGCCTGAAGGAAGCAACCCATATCCTAGGTACTTGCGGGCAGCCGGAGGAAGAAATCAGCCCATGTCCCAGGTGCCAGAGGGAAGCTGGTGCCAGCAGCTGGGGGAAGGAAGACCTAGTCCTGCATCAATTTTTGTGCATTGGGATCCTAGTCTATATATAAAAAACCCTAAGCAACTGGTCAACTATTAACTGCTTGACTGGTCACTAAGACATGCATTGACCCCCCAGGGGAAGCAGATGCTCAATGCAGGAGCTGCCCCTTGGTGATCAGTGCGCTCTGATAGTGGGAGCGAGGCTCAGCTGATCGACACGTGCCAGATGCTGGGCACAGGGCTGGCAAGCCAGCTGCAGTGCATGAGCCTCTCCAGCCTCAGTGGCAGCGCTACTGGAGCAGTGGCAATGGGCAATGGCAGTGGCAAGCGCAGCAGGGTGGGGATAAGCAAGAGTGGCGCAGCGCCTGGCCCGGGCTCCTCCCCAGCCAACTGCCACTTGGCACACTACTACATCCCTTCAGGGATGTGGGATTGCCAGTTTTGGTCCTATCCCTGGGCCGAAACCAGCAGTCCATCATCCCACAAAGGGTCCTGGGTTGCCAGAGGGCACCGGCCAGGTTGTGGGACCCCACCAATGCACTAATCCATTCACTGGGCCTCTAGTTAAAACATAAAACTACAAACACATAGGGGTTGTGAATTTGGTTGTATAAAAGGAAATATAATTGAATCCCACTTATCTAGGATTTGGAGGGCCAGTGAGGAAACAGGAATCATGGAGACATTTGTAATGTTCTATTTCAACTAGATTTAAAACGTCTTCTCCCATTTGATTTTTAATTAGCACTAACAAGCAACCTGGGAGCCTATCTCTGTGAGATAGGAATAACTTGCTTAGGTATTCTGAAATTTACTAACCAAAGGTTTTGAATTGCATGTACTGCCTGGAGCCACAAGGGTATTCTTTTTAGGAATGCTCCTGCTTTCTAGAAGTGCTTATTACTCAGCCTGCCCATGACATCATACTCCCTTAGACAATGTAACTTGGATTGGCAGCCACCTTTTACAGTTGAGTCATTGTCTCTAACCACCCTTGTGCCTCGCTGATCCACTGGGGAGGTTCCAGAATTTTTACAGCTAGATCATCTGAGTTATGACCAACATGTCAATTTTGGAAATTTTGTGTGACTTATGTCCCCAAATTCTATAGGATTACAGTCACCTATCCCAAAAAAAAATAAGCCTAACCCCCAAAGTATTTGGGGAACAAGTGTAAACTTATAAATTCACTTCCCAAATACTTCTAAGAATTCTTAAGGACTGATATCTCCAAATCCTAGTTGTCATTTACCACACCTTGCTCTGGACCACTGCTATATATTTTTTACCTCTCTCTTCTTCCCATTTTCTCACTTAACCATAATTCAGATTCCAGGTTTTTAGTAAAATGCTAGCATTTTGTAACAAGGGAAACTGAAGCAAAAGGAAAAAAACACACACACACACAAAAACAGCTTTTGTGTAGAGAGAGAGCCTTCTTCAGACAGTACTGCAGACATTTGCAGTGGAATGTCATTGGCATCTATGGGAACGAGTACCAATGGGATATGGATGAGGTGCCTGCAGCATCTGCTACGCCAGGCGCCCAGAATGCATTGCCTTCATTTTACCAATAAGCATCTGAGAGGATAGGATATATACTGAGGGTCACATCACAAGTAATTGGCAGAGCTGGAAGTTGAAATCAGAGTTACCTTTTGTTTTGCCATGTCTCCTTCCCCACTCAAAAGTAACATGCTGTGGGAATAAATCCCATGTTGTAGTTGATTTGAACAGAAGGAAACCTAGGAGAGGAAATGGTTGAAGGCAGCATGGATTTCGACTCTCACAGTCTGAGCTCCAAAACCGGAAGGAGGAAAAGAAAGAGCACTTCCTTCATGAAGATAGTGGCATTGAATGTGGGCTGGTTGAATAAATGAATAAATTAGAAAGATTACTAAATATCTAAATAAATAAATTGGTGGCACTAAAGTAGTTCACAAAAAATAACATTTCCAAGCATTAAAAATCAGTGTCATGCCGAAACCGGTTTGGCTCAGTGGACAGAGCGTCAGCCTGCGGACTGAAAGGTCCCGGGTTCAATTCCAGTCAAGAGCGTGTATCCTGGTTGCGGACACATCCCCAGTAGGGGGCATGAAGGAGGTGGCTGATCGATGTCTTTCTCTCTTCCATGTTTCTAACTCTCTATCCTTCTCCCTTCCTCTCTGTAAAAAATCAATACAATATATTTAAAAATCAATACAATATATTTTAAAATGTATTGACACTGATTTTTAAAAAAATATATTTTATTGATTTTTTACAGAGAGAAAGGGAGAGAGATAGAGAGTTAGAAACACTGTTGATAAAGAAACATCAATCAGCTGCCTCCTGCATACCCCTACTGGGGATGTTCCTGCAACCAAGGTACATACCCTTGACTAGAATCAAACCTGGGACCCTTAAGTTCTCAGGCCGATGCTCTATTCACTGAGCCAAACCAGTTAGGGCCATTTTTAAAAACTTTTTAATTTAAAATTTAAAAATAAGAGTTAAAGAGAATGGTAGAGTTAATTCTACAAATCTATGATCTACATTGAATAATGATTAACATTTTTCTATGTTTACATTTTTTTATCTGATGAAGTTTATGACAAATCTTAAACATGATATTTTATTCATAAGTACTTCTATAAACATTTCTAAAAAATAAAGATGTTTTCTTATATAAACACAATATTGAAATAAAGTAAACAATAATTTTGAATATCACTTAATACCAAATCATATTCAAACTCTCCCGATTGTCCTACATCTAACTCTCTCCAGTTTGTTTGTCTGAAGCAGTGTCAGGAAACAGCCCACATATTGCATTTGTTTGTTATGTGTTCTAAGTCATGTTAGATTTATAATTAACTGCCCCCAACCTTTTTCATGACCTTGCCTTGTTAAGGAGACAAAATTAGTTGCCCTGTAGAACATGTGAAATATCTGTAATTCTGAATATGTTGTATCAGTGTATTTTTAGTATTCATAGTGACACATGCAACTAACTTATGTTCATCATGTTGGTTACTGATTTAGCCAAAGGCAGTGCAATCAGGTATTTCTGTGGGGTCTTCATAAGCTCCCCCACACTGCTTCTGCAGCAGGAAAAGAAGCATCATGTCTGGAAAGCTTGTATATCACCTCACCCAGATCCAGCTATTCTGGAAGCCCACATATTAGGAGCTGTCCTAATACTGAAAATCAGTGATTTTAGAGATATCAAGGTGACTTAAGAAGTGTCAACTAATGAACAAGATCCTATATAATAAAAGGCTAATAGGCAAATCAACCATACAGCTGAACAAGTCACTATGACATGCACTGACCACCAGGGGGCAGACACTCAATGCAGGAGCTGCCCCCTGGTGGTCAGTATGCTCCCACAGGGGGAGCGCTGCTCAGCCAGAAACCAGACTCACGGTTAGCGAGTGCCCCAGCAGTGGCAGGATCAGAAGGAAACCTAGGAGAGGAAATGGCTGAAGGCAGCATGGATGGAAGACTCTCATGCTCTCATGGGGAGCAAGCCTAAGCCATCATTTGGGACATCCCTTGAGGGCTCCCAGACTGCAAGAGGGCACAGATTGGGCTGAGTGACACGGTCCCCCTTACCCAGTGCACAGATGTCATGCACCGGCCTCTAGTAAACTTATGAACAAAAATAGACCCAGAGTCATAGAAGCATCAAACAGACTATCAAACCTCTGAGGGAAGGCCAGGGAGGTGGGAGGGCAGGAGAGGCATGGGAAACTGCAAGTGAGATCATCCAATGAACTCACATGCATATATACATAACCCATGAACAATACAATAGGGTAGTGAAGGCCTGGGTTGGGGCACAGGGGTGAGGTAGGAGAAATCAATGTGGCATACAAGGAACATATGTGATACTTTTAACAATAAAAATTTAAAAAAAGAAATGGTCAGTACCTATCTCAGGTTTTTTTAGATACTCCCAGAGTTGGGTTCCTCTGCTTTTGGTGGGATGTCACTAACCACTCTTACAATTTTGGGGTCAAAATTAGTTCAGCTCAACCTCTGAAAATACAAAGGAAAAAAGATTTCCACACCATCCAGTCTCCATCTGACTCCACTCCCTATAGTTGTCCAGGATCTACCCAATTCCCCTTGGGATATGGTGCCCTAATAGTGAGAGAGGACCTGTCCACAGTGAGTCATATAGGTAAAGCCCTCACCATTAATGCACTGAACTCCTCAGTGGACTGGAGAAAAGGGAGCTCTAGCAAAGTTCCTGGTGCAAAGGGAACTCCACTGAAAGTTTTGCAAGCCTTTGCAATTTCTTGTCATTCACTCTCCCCAAGACCGGCCTAATCAACCCAGTGACTCAAACTCTCCAATCCTCTCTGGACTCCTGCCTCTGGAATGGTGCTCCGAGCACTACAGAACCATGAGCTTCTCTCCCAACATCACCCTTCTCCCAAGTCCAAGGAAATCTCTTTAGTTAGGGAGGCAATGGTGAAACCTTCCGCTCCTTGCTGCCTTCCTAAGACATTGTGTCTCTGACACATAACTCCCCTTTCTCTCTGTATCTGCTCCCCAACACATGCCATTCTATTCTTTCCCAATAGGCTTTGAAAATCCTTTAAATTCCCCAAAACAACATAAAACTAATTCTCTTTTCCTCAAAAATAGAGGGCATTTAATCTTCAATTCTCTATTATGTAGCAAAGAAAGGAAGAAAACATCTTTATACTAAAATAAGTCTGAATATTCATATCAGGCTACATGCTTATAGATATTCTCTTCATTTTTCTTCCTGGAAATATGTTTCCTGTTTCTTTCCATGGCAAATTAGGGATATAATACCTGCACTTGTGGTTTGCACACAGGCTATTGCTACCATGGAAAACATAAAATCTAATAGGCCTACAATTAGTATAAATAGCTTATAACTAATAACAGTTTTATCATATCTCCTGCTTCTTTTTTTAAAAAAATATTATCTCCCCCCCCCAAAAAAAAAATTGGGATCTTTTGACTATACCTAAATATACTAGGAGAGCTATCATCCTTTTTATGCCATTTACCATAAGTCACAAATGTGACTTTGTATAGTTTTAAAATAGTTTGTAGCTTTTTTTCTACCTGTAGAACGAAACAACTGGCTCCATTGATCTAGAACTTACCCTTCCTGCTCTAAAGTACTCTGCATTTCACAAAATAAGCTGGTGCCACATTTCCTGTAGTGTTCTTCTCATGCCCACCCAAAAGGCAACCTCTTGACCACATACACACACACACACACACACACACACACACACACGCAGCTCCTAACAAAAAGAAAAATAAAAGGAATGCTTAATCTTATAATTGGCCTATTCTTTTAAAATCTTCACCGAGGATATTTTTCCATGGATTTTTAGAGAGAGAGGAAGACAGAAATGAATAGTGATATGAGAGAAACACATTGATTGGTTGCCTCCTACACATACCCTTGCAACCAAACCGATGTACATGCCCTTGACCAAAATCAAACTCGGGACTTTTTGGTCCACAGGCTGATGTTCTATCCACTGAGCAAAACTGGCTTCGGCCCTAATGCCCTATGTTTTTAACAGTTTGTTATTTTTTGAAAACTAGCAACTTATCAAAACCCAAAATATGATATAACCCTGTAAAAGATTGAGGTTATTGGAAATAAACTGGTAAAAGTTAGGCAAAAATTACTTCTGACAGAAGGAGCTTTGTTAAAAGCATGATTGAGGGTCAGTCCCTCAGTAGTAATCGGCAATTACAGATCCCTTCATTTTGACTAAATTCACAGTCTTATCACTACTGATACACTTTATTACTTGATTCTTACTTTTTTCATAACCCTACTAATACTAAATAAATGCTGCTTTAAAGGTTCACACCTCTACAAACCCCAAAATGCTTTTAATGGCCCTTCTTAACTGAGTGAGAGAATATTTTCTCTACACGTCCTACACTTAATCATCTCCACAGAGTACAAGCTGTTTACTTGGTTGCTGACTTTCTTGAAACACAAAAAGACTTCATTATTTGAATTATTGTCTAAACATCAATCTCAGAAATAAACTCCACTGGGCATTATTTATGAATGCTGAGGTCTTAAATGATTCAAACTCAGCTTCATGCACATCCACAATAATTATTATTACCAAAGAGGACATATTTTAGAGAACAAGATGTTAATGTTCTGAAAAATTTATCAAATAAAATCTGGGAACAATTTATGGTGATATGCGGCATAATATTTGGAAAACGTAGAGAAAAAAAAACCCTCTATTGCTTCATTGAAAAGGCCTCATGAACTTCAGGCAAGTGTTTCAAATCACAAAAGGCTGATTAACCACTTCTGAACAATGTGTATTCTTGAGCTCCCTTTTGAATCAAATAGAAGCTGTGCTATAGCTATTCAATGTAGCATGTTTGTAAATTTTGGTAAGATAAGCATGTTGATGCAATGTTAGCTACCACACGAAGAATGGAGCACATTCAAGCAAAAGTGGATGCAAGTGATGAGTGAGTTGTTGAAAAAGTAGCATATATTGAAAAGTTCTTATATGCCAGTTATTATTCCAAGTGTCTTATATATAGTATTTTATTTTTTCTTTTAATACCTCATTAAGCAAGTACCATTACCAATGATACCTCCATATAACAGATGAGTTATCTGAGGCAGAGGAAAGCCAGAAAACCTCCCCAAGGCCATATTTATAAGATGAAGATCCAGGGTTCAAACTTATATGTTCTGACTTTAGCCCGTGCTGTCCCACCTGTGGTACTGCAGTCACACACGAGCGAGATGGTGGTCACTTGGACAAGGGGGTGGCAATGGAAAAAGACAGAAGCTGATAAACTGCAGATATATTTATGTTTATATTCATCTACCAGAGAGGACAGTTGGAAACAGTATTAACATCCAACATTAGGTGTTTGACAATACATTTTAGCATATTTATATAAAGCAATACCATGTACCCAAATCACTTTTCCCAATCATCGTGTTTAATAAAACATGAAATTCTGGAAACCAAACATTGTCTCACTATGAACAGGAGATCAGAAGGCTGGTCAACCTTAATTGCTCTGAAAAGTCAGAGCTAATCACTCACTGTTTAGTTGAAAGATTGTTAGCTGAAGCAGCCTCTACCTGTTTGTTTCATGTTAATTTCTGTTCTTGTAATTTCCTGCCTAAAGGCTATGGGTGTGTCCCAAAGCCTTAATAAAAGGGAGAAAAAGGCCAGAGCAAGTGGTTGTCCTTTCCACTAGAGCAGTGGTTCTCAACCTTCCTAAGGCCGCAACCCTTGCATACAGTCCTCATGTAGTG
>JAAGEH010000040.1:7462146-7486313 GCA_011751065.1 Lasiurus cinereus
CCACTGGGGATATGCCCGAAACCAAGGTACATGCCCTTGACTGGAATGGAACCTGGGACCTTTCAATCCGCAGGCCAACGAGCTAGCCACTGAGCCAAACTGGTTTGGACTAAAGATTTTTATACTCCCATTTCTTATAAGTGTGTGTGTGTGTATGTGCATGTGAGCATGTACATGTGTTTATAAGTATGTACAGCACTAAACAGTCCGAAAAGCCATGCAAAATGGGCTGGGATTTGGGACTTCGCATGATTTGTATTTTGTTTTGTACCCTTTATTTATGCAAGAGCATGAGTTGTTTCTATAATGAGAGCAAAACTGTTTGGTAGTGGTGAGAGGAGAATAAAAGGATGACCAAACCATAGTTCAATCCTGAGGACTAGAAAAACCAGTGGGGATTTAAGACATGGCTCATGGGAATGATGACAAGAATGTGGAATGAACATTGGGTCAGCCCTACAGCTACAGGCTCCCAAGTAAATCCCCCAGGCTTGGGGAGCACCAGCCCAGGCACCTGGAAAACTGGGCTTGCAGAGAGATGATCCTCAGCATCTTTGCTCAGAGAACACTGGGAAACCACCTATCAACAGGATCAGAGAGAATAGCAATAATGCACTCAGAGCCCCACATAGAATCTAGCAGTTTGTGCATTGAAAATGGGAACTGGAGGAGACAAAGAGAGGAGGTGAAGAGGGCAGGGAAGAGAGGAGGGTTGGAGTAGAGCTGGTGGATTTTTTCCATAATTTATTCATCTTCTGGGTAGGGAGCCCCTTTGTAATAAGATCTTATGTGTGTTAGCTGCAGTCAAGATTAGCAAAATGAGCTAAAGCTAAATATGGACCCCCTCTGGAGTTCAAGGTCATCAAAGGTAAAGGTCTATAGTTGGGAGAAACTACTGAGAGAGGAGGATTTGAAGAATGGCTAGAATTCATTTTGAAGAAGTAGGTAGAACAGAAAGCATTCTTGTAGTTAGGTAAAGATAAATTTAAATATCAAAGTTTAAAGTGGGGTCAGTCCTTGAATTAAAACAAAACTCTACTGAGATAACAGTGTTTCAGTCCTAGAACCTCTCAGCTTTAGCCTTCAAGACATATACATACTAGCACAGGACAATTACATAAGAAACGATCACTATAACTGGACATCCTCTCCTTCAAAGTCCTCCCTCCTCCTGCTTCCTTTCAAACTCTCTGCTCCTGGCTCTACACTGATGTTTTGGACCTGGCATCCCAATTCAGATTTTCTTCTTTTGTGGTAGAATTAGAACTCCAATAAGACACACATGCCACAGAAGGACCACATTCTTAACTCAAGCCACACTGAGACCAGCCCATTCTGTCCAGGGAACTGGGCTGATCAGATAAAACTTTGTTCGTCATTTCAAAGGTGTTCTGCTATGAATATGTTCATTTCACCTGGTGCAGGTTTGTGCAGTTAACTTTTCCTGGACAAGTGCAATTGCTAGCCATTTGCATGCTATTAGTCTTCCGCTTTTCTGCAGGGCATTTTATTGCCAAGCACGTTTCAATGATTTATTAGCCAGTTCTCCACTAAAGGCTGAAAACTTGTTATTTCCTCTATGTTTATGGATGATAAAAAACAGAGCTACAGAGTCGTTAAATGACTTCCATAAGGTCATCCCATAAGTTTGAAGGACAGAACTGGGGTTAGAACTTGTACTATCTGACTCGCTCCGCCCTGAGAGGTCCACTGGGCCACACTGCCTCTCTGCAGGACAACATAACATGCCGTCAGGGGCAGATGTTGCCTGTCACCTTGACCATCCATCATGCCCATAAGAAGGTGCAATTACAAAGAGAGATTTTTAAAAAATAGCCCTTATCCAGGTGGCTAAAATCACTTCACTGAAACAAAGGCTTAAAAATCAATGTCTGAATAGTGGTAACATTTTAATCCTCACCTAAGCTTCTTTCTGCTGACCCACCCAGTACAATCTGCATCACCTTCCCCTGACATTAGTGACAGGTATTCAAAGGATGAAAAATAAGATCTTTTTAGTATTTGTCTAAGCAATTAGGAAAGGAAAACTTTGGGAGGAGGCAAAGTCATCTGTTGAATTATAAAAGCAAGGAGTAGGATTTAGGGATTGTCCATTGACCCCAATTTATCAGAACCACTTCTCAGCCCTCCCTCCTCCTACCTGTCCTTTTTCTTTGTGAAAGAGCCATTTATCATGGGTGATTAGGAAATGACTTTAAATGTCATGAAGAAAAATAGGCACAGAATTGATCTAGAAAAGAACAGCTACTCCAACTTCTTTATTATACCAGTGAGAAAACTGATAGAAAAGTTATATAAATTCCTGAGAATTACAAGGCTAGTATTGATAGTATCAGATCTATGGATCCATCATATAGATCTGTAACTCTATCAACCTCCCAGCCTGGGGTCTAATCTACTACATAACCAGGACTCAATGGGTTAAAAATATTCAACACAATGGATTTACAATATTCAATCATTTGTTCAATAAACTCTAAGGGCATGCTATGTACCAGAAGTATGACAAAGCACAGCTTTTGCCTTCAAAGCATCTATAGTCTAAAGGAACGATAGCAATATAGTATCCAGTTAACAATTATCATAGAATTTTAAAATGCTTTCATAGATAATAGAGTGAAGGGATAACTTCACTGTTGACTGGCTTAGAAGATATCTTCTATTTCTAATTATTTAACACTTAAGGGAAATGTATTTTAAGAGACACAAAGAAAAGGGACTTGGCTTAGTTCATACAGAGCCTAGATTTCACTATACTCTCTCAATTTGTGCTGCACTCTTGAATGCTAAGACACTTAATGATTCTGACACTAATTGTGAATAGGGCAGGAAGTAAAATTTAGACATTAGAATAGAATAGAATAGAATAGAATAGAATAGAATAGAATAGAATAGAATATATATATATATGCCTAAGTGACTGTTACGACCAGTCGACTGAATGATCAGTCACTATGATATACACTGACCACCAGGGGGAAGCTGCTCAATGCAGGAGCTCCCCCCTGGTGTTCAGTGCACTCCCACAACCAACCTCCCATGGCTGGCCAACCTCTCATGGTCCCTCTCCCCACCACAGGGAGGTTGGCTGGCCAGCCCAATCATACTGGGCAAGATGGCTTCAATTGGCCCTGATCACCAGCCAGGCCAAGGGACCCCACCCGTGCATGCATGAATTCATACACCAGGCCTCTAGTACAATATAATGCAATACAGTACAATACAAATCAACATCCTAAGAACACTGTGAAGATATACAGAATTAAATTCTTCCATGTTGCCCTGCTGCTTAACCAGGTACATGATAATGTTCCTTAATTCTTATACTTGTTTCCATTCTGAACAGGAGTTTTGAAAACTCCATGGAGAGTTTTGGTTCTACTTTGTGAATTTTGAGTATCTGTTTTAACTCTGCTCACAGTTCACTAATTTTTGATCTCTTATTTTAGGTGACGCTGACCAGATACATTGCTGAATTTAACTTGTGCTCATTTCACTTGGTTTCTGTTTTTGTTTTGCTTTGCCTGCAAAATATTTAAAGAATTTGTAACACGTAATAATAAGTGGATAAATGAGTCACTTAGAAAGACTACATTGCTAAAAACCTTTATGCAGATATAAGAAAAAATGAAATATAAACTTACATTATTTAATAAAATAAAAATAAGTGTAGGTCCTTTTTTACATCTTTAAGGATGGAGAAATAGATATATGATATTCATAAAATATTATTAGTCATCATAGCAGCTTAATTTAAACAGAATTTTAGAAGTCATATAGCCCAATTCCCTGCCAAATTGCAAAAATATATTCTCTATAATCTCTCTGAAAATAAAATTTCAATAAAGAGCAATTAACTCATTACCCCATAGTCAATAAATGCCATTTTCAGAATATAATTATTTTAAAACATTTCTTTAAAACAAGAATCTACCTTATTTTTCCATGTATAAGACACCCCCCACTTTTTCAACCCAAAATTAAGAAATCAATATTTTAAACATAAAACAAAACACATTTTTATTTAGTAGTTACTGCTGGCAATGTTTACATACCAGCCCTATGATATTATGTAGCATATCACTTTATTTAGCCCCTGTTGCATCACTGTTCTCTTCTTCATCACTATTAGTTCCAGATATAATCACTTTCTTCAACTCCTATTGAATTACTGCTGTCTTCTGAGTCAGTGTCTATATATGAGATCATCCTCATAAACTGGTGGCATTTTCTGGGCTAACTTTGTTTGTGTTCTCATCGCCAACCCTTCTCTCCTCATCAAATTGAGGAATCATTTTGCTTTTCCTGTAAAATTAACCATGTTCATTTTGCTTGCAAACATTCTTGCCTGACACTGAATAAGCCACTTTGGTGCTGCTCCATAATCCAACTCCTAAGCCTAAGTCCAAGTTTGCCCATTTGGCTGGTTTTTCTCTTAAGGCCTTTTTTGGCATCTTAAGGAGTTGTTCTTCCTGTTTTCTCTAGTGTCGGATCATACACTCAGGGGGAGGTAGTCCAGATTGTCTCTCTGCAGCTCTATTTCCATGTTCTTTTGCATAACTGATTACATTCAGTTTGAATTTTGCAGAATAAGACAATCTCTTACTGGTATTTATCCTTTTATTTTTTGACATCTTTATGGGCTCAGAATGCTCCAGTCTCTGTTGCATCTGTGCACTCTCCACCTCCAATTACAACATCAGCTGACATCATTATTAATAAGGCTCGTGACTGGAGGAAGCCTGTTTGACAATGTTTGGATAGCTATGCACCCACAGGGCTACCTCTTCGGCTTACTTCCATATATAAGACATCCCTCTGTTTTCAGTCTAACAATTTTAGAAAAAAAAATAGTATCTTATTCGTGGAAAAATATGGTACTTCCACCTAAGTTCTTTTCCTTGGAATAAACAAGAATGGTAACTCCTCAGGTATCTAAGACATTGCTGTAGTTTTATCTCCTCTCCTAGACAGTTTAGGATTATAATCGCTCTCCTAACTTTCTTCAATTTGTCAACAGCTCCCTACGTTCATCTAGTTGTACATGGGACCTGATGAATGAGGTGGTGAACTTCCTAGTCAAAATCAGCAAACACCATGTCTATAACATTCCCCAGGACTACTCATCCAGTAGCTTTATTAGCAGACATAAATGGTAATAATTTGGTATTTCTTATTCTTAAATATATTTTATTAATTTTTTTACAGAGAGGGAGAGGGAGAGAGAGTTAGAAACATCGATGAGAGACATCTATCAGCTGCCTCTTGCACGCCCCCTACTGGGGATGTGCCGCAACCAAGGTACATGCCCTTGATCGGAATCGAACCCAGGACCCTTCAGTCCGCAGGCCGACATTCTATCCACTGAGCCAAACCGGTTTCAGCTGGTATTTCTTATTCTTAATACTTTAGTCATGACGTCTACTATCACTGTTTCTTTTACAAAAAAATACACAACTCACCTGTTTAGGAATTCTGTTATATTATTTTGCTGGTCATAGAATGCAACTTCATTATGATACAGTAGAAATAATATGGTTTTTCACTTTATTTAAAATGAAGAAAAATAATTTTCTCATTGCACATTTTCCAGCAATTTTCCATCACTTGCTTTTAAAATTCTTCATAATTTTATCAGGATCACCTTTTCAAACTTTCATAATTTATATGTGCCCTCAGCTTTCTCATCAATAAATGAAGCTAAGTAAGAATCACCACCCAGAGTAGGAGGAAAGATGAAAGGAAACTGTGTATATAGCTCCTGTTCCATGTCAAGGGCATAAAAGTGACTCAGCAAAGCATCCCTTCTCTGTGACCTAGACACCATTTCTGCAACCTCAGACAAAGTAGGAGGTGTCCTCAAACTCCCCTGCTGATAGGTACTCAAATCTGCCTGAAGACTGTGTTGTCATCTGCAGGAGGCCTGTAATAACTCGCAGCACTGGAGAGTCCACAGCACTCATTAATAAAAGTGTCAGGTGCGCGTTAAAATTCCTGTTGCAGTGAAAACAGCTAGTGACAGCATTTGTAGAAGAGAATGATTGAAGGAATCCACTGGTGTGGCACAGCCATATTAACATACTATTTCTCTAGAAAAGTCCATCAGAAATGGCCTGGTCACGGTGGGCAGGGCTTCTTTCTTTCCTTCCACCTCATCACTCCCCTTACAAAGTAAACACAGCCAAAGTGATTCAGGTGTTGCTTTTGTATTCTTTATGCTCAGACTTATGTTGCTGCCTGACCTGAAAGACAATTTGATCTAACTAAGTTATAGATCATTAAGCTGAAGAAAAAAAAAAAAGTTTGCCTGTTACTGCTGTGTTACCATCTTGCCCCATCTTGTCTCATTAGCAGGAACTGATTGAGCATGAAGGTGTTCCCTGGCTGTCAGTAGATAAAGTAGGTGCTCTTGGCTTTCATCTGTTCTGAATTCTCCTTGTCTCATTATCTTCCCAAGGTCAGATTCTCTGACACAGCGGCTGCTTGCTTAGCACTCCATCCTGGCAATTACTGGCCAGGCAACCTTCACCAGAATAAGATTTCTAGTCTGTGGCATCAAGGCAGGCATGGATTCCAGAATCTCTGTGCCTGGTCCAAGCCTACCCTTATTCACTCAACACCCCTTCTCCAGCACTATGGTATCGAAGATCCGTGTGGTTGGTTCAGGGTTGCATCCTATCACCTTAAAGTGCCATCCCATTGTGATGTTCTAATTAAGCTGCAGTCTCATTCCAATCAAAGAGTGATGGCCAGTCCTCTTTTATATTGGGACAAGTTATTACATCAGAATTCAAACCCTGGGTCCATCCTTCAACTTCCTTGCTCTGCTTCAGGGAAAGACATAGACTCGCAGAGCTATGCAAATGCATCATCTTTTCTCCATCAACAATTCCTGCTGGATTACCTGCTCTTTTGAGAGGTTGAGAAGAGCATGTGAGCAAGGAATGTTCCAGGCTCAAGCCCCAGGAGTTCCAGCCAAAGCAGTTTGTGAAGGTGAATTTGGTCACAGTGGCTTTGCCTAAATTATGTGGTTTCTTGCCTAAACCTGACAAAGTCCTTTTGGGTATCATTTTATTTTGTAAAGAATCCATGTAAGTAAAACAAGGAAAGAGATCTCTAATCTGATTAATTTAGGGGGAGATATAGTTAACCATTTTCTTTTGAAAATTTGGAGAAGAGTCCTGTCCATTTGGATTGCATGAAGAGGCCCACACCTGCTGGGCAGCATTTTGCTCAAAGAATCAGGTTTTTCTCAGAATAGATGCAAATCCACTGGAAGTATCTGCATTCTTTACCAGATTGAAAAGATTGTGTACAAATGCACATCCATCTTTGTGGAATGGGAGTGACCAAGTCCTCAGGGAGGCTTCCAGATAGCCAGGCAGCAGGGCAACCAGGTGTGAGCTTTTGCCGGCTGAGCAATCTGCCACTGGGAAAAATCCAGCCATCTGCCCTCTTTCTAACACAGACCCTTATTTCCCAGACTTAACATGTGCAAACAGAATGATCCTTGGCCCAAGAATGGTTACCATTATGCTTTCTGCACTCTCCAAACTCACAAATTTCAGGCCACTCAGCTCAAAACGTAGCTGTATCCTACAATGGCATCTATTTTATATTCATCACAAAAATATCCCAAACAAGGAAATTTGAAATATTTTCCTGTTTCTTGCCCAGAAGTTATATTTCTCCACAAACTTTGGGCCTGAAAACAACTCCCAAGAACTTTCATGTGGTAAGCACAATGAGTGATCCCAACAGTTTGGTTATCTATACAGGAGTGGTGTGGGTCATAGCCTTGTGAATTTCTAAAATCCTGCAAAGTTATGAAGACTTGGTTTTATTTCCTGGCCAGTGTCTTTTGGGTCTTCAACATTTAAGCCTGTAAAAATGCTCAAGGCTATTTGAGCCACTATCCAACAAGACCAGCAATGTAACTTTAGGACTGAACTCTATAAGAGCTGCTACTCTGCCCTCAAATCAAAATTTTGTTTATTGAAATTATGCATTCTTTTCCGCATGAGAAAAGAGATACAATTAAATATTCATTAAATATTAGCTCTAATCATTGTCATGTATCTTGATGGACAAAACTGGACTTTTGGGAATCTAGTCATCTTTGGAGATAATGTGAGAAAAGAGAGGATCCCAGATTCTCCACCCTCTAGAACCAACCCATTTAGATTTTATATTGGTCAGAGGAACATATCCTATGGTCTTTGGCTTCTTAGGGAAATATATTGGAAATGTGTAAAGTATAAGACAAGCTTCCATGCCTCTATATCTGGAAAGGACAGACTTCGGATATGGGTGGTATCATTATTTGCACTAAGAAAGGATATGTTCAAAGATGACTAGATTCCCAAGAGTCCAGTTTTGTCCATCAAGATACATGACAATAATTAGAGCTAATATTTAATGAATATTTAATTCTATCTCAGGCATTGTGCTAAGTACTTAAAAATACTTAATCTTCCATATAATCCAACGGGGTAGGTACTCTTATTATATCCATTTTTCAGATTAAATAACTGTGGTTTTGTAACTCGTAACACATCACACAAATAGTAGGTATGAAAGTCCAGTTTTAAGATGGTGCCTGGCATTAAGTAGCAGGTTAAGAAAAACAAAGCAAGGTATCTACAGAATTCTATCAGGCCTCCAGCGCTGGAAGTTGCTAAGATCAGAGTAGAAATCTTTTCAAAGCTCACTATTGTAACACTCTATTTCTTCACATTGTTTGTGCCTAGATTTCCTTTTTTTTTTCCTTTAAAAATTTTATCTGTCTTAAATCAGTTAAAAGGAACCAAGGAAGGAATTTATAATAAACACTGTAGGGCTAAGGGGTTGTAGAAATAAAGAGGTTTGTATGAATGTGACCATACTGACAACCCCATGGAAGGAAAAACTGGGTAGACAGGACATTATTATAATTCATTTCATAAGTTTCATCTTCTTACATAGAGATTCTTTTTCTAAAAAATATTTTCTGTGTTTTAACAAAAAATCAAAGGTTAAGATATTATTTGTTTGTTTTAACCAAACTGGAAAAAGAAAACACAATGGAGACATACAGACCACAGATTTCCTTCTGCTGTGACTCCCACAGTTTCTCTTTGCCTTTTAAGGGGTGAGGCACCATCTCATGATCTTGGAAACGGAGCCCAAAGATAATCTATTACCATAAAACATCACTCTGCAGTCTTATCATATCACTTGACAGTATCACTTTAGTTAATGTTGAGTTAGTGTTTCTATTATAAACCCAATTTACTGAAGGGGGTTGGGAGAGAAGACAAGGAGGAGAGAGGGGCTCATATGTCAACCATGTAAAATGACATGAGGCTGAAAGCAGGTTGCCAACGAGAAGACTTTTAAACCATGACAGCTAAGAGAGAAAGAATTCAGTTATGTTCCATACTTATATAGAGTAGCACATACACCATTCAAACAATTAGTACAATACAGAATTTGCCTATCCTGCTGGTGGGAGGAATGTGCACAGACCTACATATATGCATTAACTTCCAGATTTCCAAAAATATGTCACAACTTTTCCAAGCTCCTAATGAGCATTCCTCAGTTTTCCATTTTAAGCTTTTGGTTAGCCTATTTGCCCCAACTGTTATTTGCCATCTCAGGCAGGCACAATGTTAAACAATTGCCACTGATCATTTTGACAAATGCCTGTGGGGAAAAGGCTATGTGCGCTGAGTGAGCTGCAATTAGAAGCTGTTCTTTTTCAAAGCTAGCACAGACCTGGGGAGGGAGAATGGAAATAGGGCAGCTTAAAATCTCACAAAATTCACTGTTCTTACCTATTTCAGCCATTTTTCTTTAATAAAACTCCCATATTGCTCCAAGCTCTTTGTTAATAAGCAGATTTCTGAAAAAGTCGATTTTGACTATTTTTGCCAGTGTTATCAGTGCTTTGGTAGAGAAGAAAATTTTTGGATTACTGCCTCATTTTCATTGAAGTCCCCTCACCATCCCCCAATACAATACACATTCATTTTATTCCTCGGTCTGAGCAAAATTTTTGTTCAGTTTTGAAATCCTAAGTTTTCTTTGGCATATCGGTAAGTACATATTACTAATAATATTTCCTTTAATGCCTATGCATAAATGCAGCTTTTCACAAATAGTTACAAAAGGAAGGATTCACAAAATCACCTAATCATTATGCACATATACAAATGCAACTCCCCTCATGCAATTCCTACTCTGCCCCCAGTGTTTACTATTTTCTCTTTCTATGTGCTTATCAGCTGGTTTTCCTGAATTATTCAGGAGAGAAACAAATAGGGGATAGAATTTTGTAGAAGCAGCAATTTCTGCAAGGATAATGACTCTACTATCTCATGCCTCTACTCTTCAACCTTCATCAGAAATGATGACCTTCAATAGCTAATGAGAAACTGGAAATGCAGTAAGGACCTCTTTATATCAACACCCCACCTCCCTTTAGTGAGAAATAGAACACAAAGATCTAGGACTTGAAGATACCAAGAGGAGCCTCTGACATAGTTTATGCACTTTCAGGTCATCCAATTCTTGACCTGCCCAATGTTGATTTTTCAAATTCTAGACTTCCCTGAAAACCTAGGAAAACTTCCCTTGCACAAGGTATAGATTGCACTGCTAACAGGCCAATTTTAGTTGTGTGAATTACTAACAAGGAAAAGTGTTAAACCTTGAAATATGCAAGTGAAGAAAAAGTAATATCCATTTACATCAAACCTACCTTTCAAGTATTATTCCTCTTGAAACAGCATGATGTTATTCTACAAGGATTGGGAAGCTTTGATGTAGTGGTCTCTGTTTGTAAAATGGGGCACATTTGGAGTTTTCCTTTTGAGCAACAACTCTAGAAGGACCTTGCATCAGAGCTTAAAAAACACACCAATGAAGATCTCTGGCACTGGAAGCAGCCTGCCAGAAGCTAAGTCATATTCATTTTAAACACAATAATAACTTCGTGGACTAGACAGTATTCGTGCAGCTGAAAACAACATATGGTATTCAACAAAATGAAAGGTAGGAAAGTCCAGCTTTAAAGATTATTTTTAAGAAGGAGGCATAAAAATTAAATTCAGCATTCCCTTTCCTAATATAAAAAAACAACACATGTTTATCTTTTTTATTCTAGAAATTCATGAGGGGGCCCTAGCCAGTTTGACTAGGATAGAGTGTGGGATAGAGTGTTGGCCTGCAGACTGAAGGGTCCCAGGTTCAATTTCAGTCAAGGGCCCATACCAGGGTTGCAATACCCCAGTAGGAGGGATGCAGGAGGCAGCTGATTAATGATTCTCTCACCAGTGATGTTTCTATCTTTCTCTCCCTCTCCCTTCCTCTATCAAACAATAAAAATATATTTTTTAAAAGAGGTTTTAAAAAAGAAATTCATGAGGGGAAAGTTTATCTACTGCCCTTTCTCCCCTACTTCACTCCCCAAAATAGTGCTGAGAGCATACTTTAAACCACAAGCAAAAAAGAAAAGTAGAATATTTAAGGGCATTATAAGAATCCAACTCATTACATATAAGTTTACTCTCACCAACCCATATCTGTCATTTGAAGTTTTGTATCTCCAATTTCTCTAGCCTGTCAGAGGATTCATCTTAAAATTTTGAGAAATCAGATTTTAATGCATTTCTCATTTGTGTCCACACAGTTTTCATGTAAGAGTAAACATCTCTCTCTTTCTTCCTTCTGAAATTCTACATAGAGTTTTTCAGTAGGAACCATTTACATTTATGATGTAAAATGGACCTGTGAAATGTAGTCATGGAAACCATGACAGTAGGAAGAGAAAAAAGAGATTTGGGAATTTAGTGAGTGTTTTTGATTTTTCAAATACAATAGCTCCCTTAGAAAAATCAGTTGTGCCATATGGTGAACTGTGTGAGATAATTTTCTAAGCCTGCAAATAGGATTCTGCAAAATGTGATCAACTGCTAAGTCAATGCACTCCAAGTGAGCCCAAATTCCACTCCTGCTCACTAGTCCCAGGGATACTGGATGCCAACACTTCACATACTGCAGGCAAATGAACAACACTTAGCATTTCATTTTAGGAAACCTGAAATAAAGATGCAAAGGGCAGAAGTTCACTAAAATCATTCAACTTTAAAAGTAGAGAAAAACATTGGTTTCAGAAGGCCATAGACATCTTTGAAAACTCATTGCTATTCATCTTTCTTAAACCTAAACTGGCCTGGGATTCACTTCTTGCCCTCTTACCACCACTCACAATCAATAATATTTATCCTCTTCTAAAAATGAGCATTTTCTGTCATTAACTAAAGCTATATTTTTCTACAAAGAAAATAATCATAAAATCTCAGGGGCATAACAAGGAAAATTAATTACTGTCTCACACATCTGCACGTTGGCTAAAGCAGTTCTGCTTTAGATTGTAGTTCTGTAGGTTAGAGATAGCTCTGCTCCTTGTATCTAACACTGGAGTCCAGGCCAGAGGGCCAGCAGCTACTGGTTATGTGCTACTCCATAGCAATAGCCAAAGTGCAAGTGAATAAGTCCAACCATGCAAACACATTTTTAAAAATATCTGTTTTAGTGCAATTCCTATATCATGTTTTTATTTAGAGAGAGGGAAAGAGAAACATCAATGTGAGAGTGAACATTCATCCATTGCCTCCCTTAATTGCCCCAACTGGGATCAAATCCACAACCTGGGCATATGCCCTGATGGGTAATCTGTTTATATGTCTTAAAAAGGAACGTTAAATTCTGAACTAATTTGGCCCTTATAATTATGACATCTTTGCTTTGATTTAAAAAAAAAACTATTTTATTTTCCAAACCTGAGATTTCTGGATTCTCCACAGGTCCTTTCGATCCTTCTTGCAAACCAACCAATTGTGTTTACTGAGTTTATCTTTTCCTCATAGCATTTTATTAAGTGTGATGAGTAGCTATCAGCTCAAGCTTTTGAACTTAACCAAATGCTACAAGTTTATTAGGTACATATTTTTTGTCTTCTATCATCAAATAGTTTGTATTTTATAATACAGGTCATCATTTTTTCAACCTCCTATACCTTTCTCATTACTCATTATGTGGTCCCAAAGCCAAAGTCAATCCAAATATTTAATTTTTTTATATAACATCATCTCATTTTCTTTCTAATTTATGTATCATTCAGTTATTACTACAACAATGCTACATAACAAACTATCCCAACCATAACCATTTATTTTCATATCTATTCATTTTCATGCTAACTGCAGTTCAGATGACTCAGGATGAGGTTAGTTGTGGTAGCACTATGTCAGCTTGTAGCTTGACTGAGCTTGACCCATATGGCAATATATATCTCCTGCAAAGGCTGGTTTTGAGAGACAATGTTCCATGGACCATTCACATTTCTATACATATTTTAATCAGAGGCACCTTTATTGTAGATTATCTTTTCAAGGATATGTAGCAAACAGCCTTAGGAAATAAAAATAGGGCCTCCCTCCAGAATAAAAGGCAGACATGCAGATCACCCATTATAAAAGATTGGGGTTCCCTAAGCTCAGGGTTTCTGTGTTGTCATGCAACTTACTGAGTGCAGGTGTTATATGGCCCTCTTCATACCACTCTTGGGACTGGGGCTTGGGGAATCAACACAAAAAAATTCTGATCCTATGGCTACTGTTATTGCTACAATAAAGTTCTTTATCTCTGTCACAGGGGTCTCATGTTTCTTGCCAGTATCAATGAAATTGTGACAGAAGAATTTATTAGCTTACAAATAGAGTAAAATATCAGACTTCTTTATAGTTCTTGACCATCAAAAGCAAAACAAGTCACATAGCCACGCTCACCATTAATGGAGAAGGTTTGACTTGTTTACTGAATAATAACTTAATGTATTATATCTGTCACTGTACCTATTTATCATTTCTTCTCATTTAGAACTTGAATTTTATTTGGAAAATAATAAAGTATATAAATGCTAAATCTTGGCATAATTGATAAACAAGTAAAAATTTCAATAATTTCAGCTTCTATAGTGTTCATCCTTTTCTCTCTCTTATGTACACATAAGTTCTCCTTATCTATTCTGCAGATTTTATTATTAAGTAATTAAAAGTCCCAAAGACTTTTCTCAGATCTTTAATACTAGGCTGAAGTTTTTAATATAAGCAGTATTTATAAAAGCCTTTAAGAATTCTAAAAATGGCATTTAGGATTGGAGTTGAGTGAAAAAAAAAAAAGGCCAGTGAGGCTTCCCTGGCTTCACTAAAACCAAACCAGGGAGGTGGCAAATGTCATTCCTGCTAACACAGCTGCCACCATTTGGACTCTACTACAGCAGCAAGTATTACACTACAGACAGCATGGTGAAGGATGAGTTCAGTTCCTTTTGTAGAACATGTTATGATCTTATTTACTCAAACTATGATTGTGAAGTCAACAGCTTCTGTAACAAATGAAGACTATTTCCTTACAGTCATATAATGACAGTGAATTCATAGGACGCTAGAAGGAAACTCACCCTCATGGACAAGCTGTACTAGATAGGTGCTTCCTACTAGGTTTTAGTATTACATGACAAAAGGCTTGCAAACATGTGACAGATTAGGTTCTGGAGTTAATGTTAGGTGACTATTTCTACTCATCAGGCAAGGTAATTGAAACTTCAAGAATTCAAGCATTATGAAAATTAAATTTCTTGCAAAATTAGGATTAAAATAAAAATTTTCAAACCAGTGTTTCACCTCCTATATTTGCAATCTATGTATTGATCACATACATCTATATGAAAGAGGTACACACACACAGACAGACACACACACACACACACACACACACACACAAATCAAATCCTCAGTTCTTGCATAATGTTTGATTTTTAAATTGTGTGTACTTATTAATATAATCTCATTATTTGCCTTACATTCCTACTGAAGAGGTATCATATTGAAAGCCAACTGCTGTGAGAGAGAATGGACTGTTTTAGGCACTGTGGATACCAGAATATATCCACCACCTGCTTACCTGATATGTTTGCTTAATGTTGCTCTTATTCTTATATGAGGTTCTCAGATATCAATAGCTTCAGTTTATTCAAAGGCATCATCCCAAACTTAACAAAAAAATACCAAGTCATTTGGTTTTGCACTCAACCTTTACAAGTGTCATAGACAGAAATAAAGACTGTTAAAAGCATGGTAGGTGGGCTAGGGGGTAATTGGGCTACTATAACTGGAACCCAAAATGTCCTACATTGTGGAGAAAAATCAGAGAGGTAAATAAGAGCTAAACTGTGGAAATTCTTTGAATGCTAGGTTGGCAAGTTTAGACTAACCTGTTTTAATGCAGAAAAATGACATGATGTACATTTTAGGAAGACCTTTCTGGGGCAGAGTCAGGGGTTGCTGGGAGAAGCCAGGACAGTTAGACAATAGTCACTGAGACCCTGGGAAAAGGTTACCAAAAGCCTGACTGGGTGGGTATTAGTGGAAGGGGCATTACTGAGGTTGACTTGACTAACTAAACTTTATGATTAATTTTATCAATTTTTAATAAAATTATAAAAATTCTTAGAGGCAATGAAACATCATAAGCCTTTGATTTTTTAACAAAATATGAAAACTATGCCCTAACTGGTTTGGCTCAGTGGATACAGCGTCCACTTGCAGACTGAAAGGACCCAGGTTTGATTCCAGTCAAGGACATGTACCTTGAGTGTGAACACATCTCCAGTAGGTGTGCAGGAGGCAGCTGATCAATGTTTGTCTCTCATCGATGTTACTATCTCTCTCCCTTCCTCTCTGTAAAAAATCAAATATATGTATATGTATGTGTGTGTATATATATATATATATACATATATATATATGTATATATATATATGGATACTTCTTTAAAAAATAAAATAAAATATGAAAACTATACAAAAATTATGAGTATCCATTTACCTATTACCCAGCTTAAGATATAAAATGCTACAAATGTAAATAAAGTTCTTTCTCCAAACCCAGTTATCTCCCTCCTGCCCAAAGGCTACTTCTCTTCTAAATTTAGTATTTACTCACATTCTCATTTCTCTCTTCCCCTTATCCTTTGCTGTGGCTGCTGTCAACAATATCTTTGTTCAATGAAGCAATATTCTCTTGCAAAACCACAATTTTAAATATTTACTTGTAGCATGTCTTCCCTATAAAGGAATTTTCTAACTGGTCTCTTCCTGTTCTTCACACTGGATTCTCCAATTACTTCCAGAGCAATCCCCTTCTTCACATGTCACAAGACCACATACTTTCCCCAGTTACTCTTTGAACAATTATAAACTATTTATATGCCAGCTACTCTGCTAGGAACTCAACATACAACAATAAACATAGTAGGCCCATTGTAATTGCTTAGTAAGAATTTGTTGAATGACTTACTGAATGGTGAAATCTATTCCTGCCCTTGAGAGCATAAAGAATAATGAAGAAAGATACAGAAACTATTTGATAAATTGCATTAGACAGACAAAGAAGAATGGAAATGCAATCCCAGATAGCCCCTAAAGGTATGTTCCTGGCTTATTCCATGGAATATCAGAATCTTGTCAGGCCATCGGACATGTCACTTAAACATTTCCAGACTACAACCATTTCTGCACATTTATGAAGTAAAATAATTAATAAATATAATTACTAGCCAAGATGAGAGCCTTCTTGACAGTAGTCCAGTACTGGCCACCCAATGTCCACTTCTCCCAGAATGGCAGTGGACAGACAATGCCACCCTTTTGTCAACTCAGATCCCTTCTTGACCAATCCTTAGAAGGCCTATCTATACACAGCCACTCCAGAGAGATTGTCCTGTCTTCCTACACCCAATAGGAGACCTGCCTTAACTATGAAATGCACAGAGATTATTTTCTTGCCATAGTTATCCAATAATTAAAATAACCATAGCAAAACTAATATTACCTACCATGTATTGAGCATTTATTATATAAGTGATATGTATATATCACTTCACATGCAATATCCCATGTAATTCTTACAATTTCTCTTTTAAACATCAGGTCTTATTATTGCCCCCAAAACTTCCTGTAAAGTTTTCCAATTCGCTGTCAAGTATGTTAAGTAATCTGTCCAAGAACAGAGAGTCAGAAATGGCAGAGGTACATCTATCTGAAAGTTACAAGTTTTTTAGAAAAATGTCATGCTAATTAAAGGAAGTTGGGGTGCCATTAGCAACTGGTTATTGGCAAAATAGTAATAATTAAAATAATAGCATAATTTGTGAAAATGGACAGCCTGGGCAGAAAGAGAAGTTATCCTTGGTGAAGGAGGCACCTTGTTAAAGGCAAGTGCAGTGATTATATTGGTAGAATTGCTCATTTGTTAAGATGACAACAAAGAATAACTAAAGATTCACCTTCTTTTCACTTGTCACACTGTGCAGTGGTTTCATATTGCCTGAGGCAGGTTCTCGGCTGTGGTTTGTGTTAGTAACGGAAGAGTCATTTCCATGGTTCCCTTATGGTTTCTAAAGACAATTATATGTTTTTAAAGCTTGGCTGATTTTATTCATGGAACCCACCCAAAAGTTAATACATTACAGGTGGCCTTTTTTTTTGATGTATCAACATCTCACAGTTATGAAGTGTTGCATTCTGGAATAGAAAGGTCTTTTTAAGAAGATATACATCTATGACAAGCCTGCTCAGAGAATCCAGCTGCAGGCTGCTGTTGCTAATGGGAACCAGGTATCCTTATGGTTCCTTGCTGGCCACGATCTCATGGAGGTCCCCCCGATGCAGAATGGCAAATGGTCTCACCTCAGATGCCACAGTCAGTGGATGGAAGAGACAAATGCACTGATGGAGAGGGACTTGTAAGTAAATTCCCAGTAAATGTGGTTTGTTCTTTTGTATTTTTTTTAGGACAGAATGATTAACTCCCCTTAGGCATTACTTTCCCAAGAAAGGTATCCACAGAAGGTATAATATGTGAGCTGGATTTTTAAAGGAAAAATGAGAATAACTCACCAGCTGGAAAATTTGGTTAAGGCCTAAGAGATGCAAACACATAGTATCAGAATGCAGCCTACACTTGATGAGTCAGGGAATATACATGTATTTTTATATGAGACCGTACTGTTGACCAGTTTGTAGAGGGCTTTTCTACAATGTTATGTCAGGGTCATATTTCAAATTCTTGAAAATACCATATTTTCTTATAGAGTCCCAATTATTTAAGCATTCATTTTTGTTGGACAGTTGTGTATTTTTGCCAATTTTTCTGTGTTATAAACAAGGTTCCAAAGAATATTATGGCGTATAAATTTCCATCTGATTTTCTGATAAGTTATGCAGTATCTATTCCTAGAAGTATAAATGCTCAGCAAAAGGGAATGGGAATACAGGAACTTCTGGATATATCCTAACAAATTGCTTTTCAGAAAGGTTGAATCATCTGATTTTCCAGCCAGTTATGTAACAGCGCTGGTTTTGCTGGACCATTTCCACTTTGAGACCATTTTATCAAAACTTGCTCATGTGATTGAGGTTTGTTTGTTGTTGTTGTTGTTTTTACAGCATCATTGTTTGAATTTGTATGTCTTTGAGCATTTTCTTCCCAATGTAAATCAGTCATTTGTTCATTGTGTGTAGTCACACCCCTTCTCAATTTCTGTATTGCTTCCATCTACAGAATCTAGGGAGCAAGAAGCAGTTCTGCCCAACATTTTGACATAGTCAAAAGGTATGGGGAGGAGAAGAGGGGAGGGAATTTAATACCCCAAATTCTGCCTGGTGTTAGAATAACTAAAAGCTGCTGAGTCTGTTGCTTGGCACATCCCTGTTATGGAAGCAGAACAATGAGAAAAGGAAAATTGATGCTGCTCTGCATTGTAATGCAACGCTCTGCATTGCCTGTAGGAAGTCTCCTCTTCCTCGTTTTCTGAAAAGTACTGTCTTCCAAAACTGAAGAATACACGTTTTTCAATTGTACTCAGAATGTTACAGAACCAGACAAATACAGGCCAATATCCTTGATGAACATAGATGCAAAAATTCCCAGCAAAATATTAGGGAACTGCACTTACAGTACATTAAAAGGAATATATACCAGACCACATTGTTTCATAAAGGTGAGCACATTGGGAAGAGGGCCAGTGGCAACATGGAGATGCATGTTCTAGTGCCCACTGGTCTTGCTGGTTGTGAAAAGTCAATGTCCTTCATGTCTCCAGCGGTGTTCAGAATGAGTGTCTATGTTGAATTCCCCTGCTAGGCCTAGCCCCCCAGTTCTGGGATGACACCATTGGGCATCCATGATTGATAGATGCTCTCTCAGCAGACTTTGCTCTTGTGCTATGTGCTAAGATGAACTAGTATTTTTTCATCTCAGTCCTGTTGTCAGTGTTCCTCAATTATCACTGATGCTTCATTTCACTTATACATGTAATGTGAGGCCTGAGAGCTGGAGACCACCCTTGTTCTGGCTTTATTCATGCTGTGATTTCTCACCTACTGAAAACTATTCTATTTGGATGTCTTTCCAGCAGCTGGCTTCCTCCTGCTCTTTTTATTTCTGTTGTTTGCTTTACAAATTAAGAGAGAAAAAGTCTTTCCCTGATTTTTATTTCTGTCATGGGGCTGGGGGCTGGGAGGAAGCTAGTTTTCAAAAATACCCTTCTAGATGCCCAGAAATTAGGAACACTAAGGGAACTGTTGAATTTGCTTTTAAGATTAAGTGCACCAGAGATTGTACCTGTTGGGTTTCTAGGCTGTAAATAAATACTTCATGAGTGGTTATTTCACCAGGATTTTATATACAGGCTCATTTGCTTCAGTGGAATTCTAAGTGAGACTCAGTTTTGAAATGACGGTGAAGAAAGACTACAAACCCTGTATACTAAGCAAATGGTATAGCCTCCCAAGGCCATCCACCATCTGCCAGCCAAGTGTCTAAATTGCTACAGCTCAAATCCCACTCCAGTAAACAACATTAACCAAAAGGTTCACTTTGCCGAATCATTTTCAAGTCCTGAAAAGTGGCCCACACTGACATTCAGTGTGGCATAGGGGGGAAACATTTTTAGAGAACGGATTACCTGAGTTTCAATAATTTGCAGAAAAGTGTGAGGACTACAAATAATAAAATTATAATATATTCTGCTTACTGGGAACTTGCTCCTTCCTGGCCCTGGGCTGAGCACTTTACCAATATCATCTTGTTGACTTCTCAAAACGATTTTTGAAGTAAATATAACATAGCCTAGTTTGGCAGAAGTATTTGAGAACTTCAATGACTTAGCTAAACTAGATGGGAAATGCTAGAAACAGTATTCAAATACTGTCCTGCCTAAAACCCCAAACTATCTATGTTCTGAACCAGTGGTCTCTCCCAAGCTAAAATTGGACAACTGTCCTTCTGTAGCTACACACATATCCCCTGAAGAGCTTGTAAACACCAGGAACTCTTGGCTTCACCGTGAGTGATTCCCAGGGGGTCAGATGTGAGCCATGAATTCTGACAGGGACCACAAGATAGAGGCCATGGATTCTGTAATGACGCCTGGATTCTGGATTAGTATGAGAAGATTACAGAAATATTCTTTAGATTGTAGCTGTAGCAGACAGACCACTGGGATTGGAGTTAAAGACATAGGTTTTCATCATTTGAGTAAGCTGTTTAATAATATTCCTCAATCTTCATACCCGTCTTCTAGTTTCTCCTAGGGTTATAATGAAGATCAGAAAAGATAATGTGGCAGGGAGAACACTGAAAACGGTGGAATGCTATATACACACCTTTTATACATTTATTACTATTGTATTCTATTTCCTGTTCCCTGTAGTGCTCTCTCTATCCAGAAAAAAAATGGATCCTATTTTTACTATTTTTGTCTAAACTTCACCCTTATACCTAAACCTATTGCCTTTATTCCCATCAACAAGCTCCTGTGGCCCTTCTGAGACAACCGAGGCTGTTTTGTCCTCAGAGGTTTACTTGTGCAGAGCGAGGGCCTGGCTGGCTTAGGCAGGGACAACTCTTGGGCATAATCTACTCTGCAGGATCAAGACTGTAGGAGTCAATCTGAGATGGCACCATGGCATAGTTTCCCCCCTTTTCTAACCCACTTTCTCACTTCCCTACTGGTATCTCCTGGGAGCTCTTCCTCAATAAAGCTACTTTCACAGGAATCTTCCACTTACGATGGGCTCCTGGAGAAGCTAATCTCCAGTGTTTTGCCCCAAAGTCTGAGGGCAGTGCTTTTCTAGGTAGGGCCCATCTACATGGATACCTTCATTGCTTCCCCTCTGTTTTTCCTTCTCCCCAAGCCCAGAGTTCCTTTCTAGTTTGAGGTTGTGATAACGTTCTAGACTCTGAACCTGCTTTTCAAGATTATTGTTCCTGCTGTTAAATTGATGAAAAGAGCCCACGCCAGTGGTCGGCAAACACTTTAGTCAACAGAGCGGCAAACCACGGCTTGCAAGCTGCATGTGGCTTGCGAGCCGCAGTTTGCTGACCATTGGCCTAGGCCAATGGTGAAGTTGGTAATTGACCATCTCTTCTGCGAAAGTGGGAAGAAAAGAAAAATAGGAAAAATTGATGGGAGTGATATTGATCAATGTTTCCAAATTATTATTATACCTCACTACTTCAGTATTACAGTTGCTTTTTCATTTTTATTTATTGTTAGTTTGCTTTTTACTCATTGGCTCTCACTGGCTGACATTTTGGAAATGAAGAGTCCCAAAAGCTACATCTGACCCCTTTCTCTTTTGTCTGTTCCTGTTCTCTCTTCAGTAGCATGTTATGGGCTTATGCCATCTGATACCTCTGACTCTCTTATCCTGCACTGGACAGAATTGGCAGGGTGTGAGGGAAGTCAAGACTGAAATTCCTAAATAAAATCTCTGAACACTGGGAAGATTAATCTTTTGGGAACCAAATATTTTTCACAACATGGCTATTTCAGTGTGGCTCATTTATTTGAGCAATAGGAAATTCTTGTTTAAAAAAATAAATAAAAATCTGAACTCTTAGAGTCAGTATATCCTTCTGCCTAAATAGTGAACATCTGTAGACCCCCAAATAGCTGTAAGAAACTATTTTAGGAGAAGTATTGACACATTGATCCTAAACTGAATGTTACCAGCTGCTTCATATCATATATTTAGAATGAATCTGTTTGTGTTGTTCTATAGTTCTGAGGAATACAACCTGAATGGTTTCATCATCTTTTAAATATCAAAGTATCTTTATCTTGACAAATGCCCAAGGTTTCAAGTCCTAGTGCCCACAGAGAGACCACACAGTTATAGACCACAAAGGAAGTCACATTATTTTTCCACATCAGAATTCTCAGAAATAACTGAGGATTTAAAAAACATGATTGCAGAACTCAGGTGTGTAGAGTTTATTTCTGACAATAAAACACTTTGGGGTTTGTAACACTGAATTTTAAGATTGTTATATCTTTTTAAAAATCCCCTGCATGTTAATATTATTCCTTTAAGATCACTTCCACTTATTATCATTTTTTCCTCCAAAGGAGGGATTGTGGAGTAAGAGAGATGGGTACCAGACAAATGTTGTGCCTGAAACCAGAAAATGGGGGAGAGGGGTCAACTGTGTTCATTCAAAATGGGCAAAGTATTCTGGTCCATTCTCACTGGGTACACAGCACATATTCCTTAAGGTCAAGCAAGTACGGAATCTCAAGCATGAATAATTAATAAGGATGTACAAGATGTCAGAACTCACATTCCCTGGATTTGCTAAGATACAGATAAATTGAAATGTGACAAAAACAAATTGTGTTTAATAACCCTTAAAGACGTGATCCCTGAAGCATTCTGCATGGCTCTGGGTGCCCCTACTCCAACTTCTTCTATCTTAATTTATAGTTGACAAAGACTAGCAAGAAAAAAATGCTTGAACTTGAGTAATAAAATCAGTTACAAAACCACTGACTTTATCACATATTTATGAGCTTTCCTAGCACTTTTTTTGTAATAACGTTCTAATCTCTCTATTTGGGGAAGACACATAAAGTATCATTTAGTTTCAGCTGAGAAAGCATCTTCCAGAGTCAGCTCTGGGCTCGGCTGTCCTGGAATGAATCATCCTTGTGCACCTTCCCTGATTAAGTGAAAGAAATGGGTGGGTGGTGGAACCTCGCCTCACTGAGAGCAGGAAACAAAAATACCCTCTGTGACCGCAAAAGCAGAACTTCCCAAGGCTGGACACCCACCGAGAACCTGGGCGATATCATGAAGCCAGGGAGAAATTATATTGCTGCAAGATTCTATCTTCCTCCAACTTTTTATTTATCATTTTCCCTTGGGGGATCTTCAAACTTCTCATTAGTCATTGGCAAGTATGACGCATTTAACTTTTTCAGATTGTCCAATTTTTTTTTTTTATCAAGCATAAGTGAGACTAGTTGGAAAACAACTGTAAGTGTCTTACAACTAAAGGAGAGAAAACGTCTACCTCCCTCCCGAAGAAAGGAAAGCATCACCAAAGCCCCACGCGGCATCCGAGCTAAAGTCAGCCCCGGTGTTTTTACTTCTTAAGTCCCCCGAGTTAAACTGTGCATTCAATGTGTGCCTTTCCTGGTGCTGTGTGTGTGTGTGTGTGTGTGTGTGTGTGTGTGTGTGTGTGAGAGAGAGAGAGAGAGAGAGAGAGAGAGAGAGAGAGAGAGAGAGGGAGGGAATAGCACCAATGACACAACTTTTCTTCAGAGCCTGACGCAACATCCAAAATACTAAAGCAATAATCCTTTTTAAACTCTCAAACAGTAATTTAGGTTGATGTGAGGAAAATTACGGGACTAAAAGTGGGGGTAGGAAGGCCATGTCGATTAAGGGGAAGGGGGAGATGCATGTTACACATTACCAACCACTGAGTACAAGCGTTGCAAGTAACCTTTCCCCCTGTGCCCTGGGCGGTCCGGCTCTGTCTCCTGCGGCAGCTGTGCTTGGACGGAACAGACCCAGGGGCCCCCCTGCCTCCAGCCTCCTCCTGCGTCTCATCCAGTCACCACCTCAGCACCACCTCCGAGACCAGCCAACACACCATGTTTTCTACCTTAACTCCTCATGGCCCAACAGCCACGAGCTCCCAAATCCATCAGCATCACTCCACCCAGGCGGAGGTGCGGTCAGCCGC
>JAAGEH010000040.1:7486323-7574878 GCA_011751065.1 Lasiurus cinereus
GCTCCTCCACCTCCACCATGGGCTCCTCCACCTCCACCATGGGCTCCGGAGGGCGTGGGCCTCGAGCTCCAGTCTCTCCAAGCTGTGAAGCCCCCGCCACAGCTGCAGTCTCTCCGGGACGTGCTGAGGCCTCCCCAAGGGGAGTGGGCAAAACTCAGGGGGCCACCGGAGCGGCCCGGGCCTTGGAGAGGAACCCCAACCAGGCCCTTGTGGACCCGCCCGTCCTGGGTTCTACCCTACAGACCCTGTTCTCTCTGACTTCCTGGAGAACCACTTCCCGGTGAGCAGGCGAAACTCATCAAGAAGAGGGGCGACTGCCCTAGCCGGCGCGGCTCCGTGGACAGAGCGTCAGCCTGTGGAGGGAAGGGTACGGGTTTGATTCCGGCCAAGGGCACATGCCTGGGTTGCGGGCTTGATCCCCAGTGGGGGTCGTGCAGGAGGCAGCCAACCAATGATTCTCGCTCATCATTGATGTTTCTATCTCACTCCCTCTCTGTTCCTCTCTGAAATCAATAAAGAAATAAAATAAAATAAATTAAAAAAAAAAAAAAGATGAGCTACAGCTGCCGGCCCCCAGGCTGGGCTGAGCCAGTAGCTCTTCCAAAGGCTCACCCTCAAGCACGACTAGAACCCTTTAGAGCCCAGATGCCTTTGAGGGACCCCTTTGCACCCCCTGGTGTCTGGTTTTTACCTGAGCCTTTCCCAAAAACTACTAGCTATTCTTTTAACTACCTGAAGCCCTCTCCCATGCATTGGACCAAATGAAACAATCAAGATTTTTGCAGCCAAAAAAATAAATAAATAAATAAATAAATACATTTTTCTGACAAAGCTGGAACTTCCGATCATGGAGGAAACAATGTATTATTCACTAAATGGTATTGGAACGCATTACCCATCATTTGTACGACAAATTACAGTAGCTCATATATTATACAGCATCAAAATAAGTTCCACTTAGGTTACAGATTTAAATATAAAAATTAAATCATAAAATATTAACAGTAAGTAGCAGTGATGATTTACATAATTGTGGTGTGGAGGACTTTTTGAGGATTGTGCCCAAAGCAAAAACCATTCAAAGAAGATACTGTTAAATTTGATCACATACAAACTAGAACTTGTGTATATCAAAGATCCACTATGAAAAAAATGAGACAATACAAAAAAGTCAGTAAAAAATATTTGCAACAAAGGTCTCTCACAAAAAAAATTTAAAAATAAAAACAATAGTAGAAAAAATTAAAAATGAAATGAAAAAGCTCTTTACAAAAGATGAAGTCAACCAGTCTATAAGCATATGGAAAAGTATACAAAGCACTAGTAATCAAAGAAATACACATTAAAACAATAATGAGATATGTTTCATCCATCAAGTCATCAAAACTGTTTTAAAGCTAAAATTCTAGGGATTGGCAAGTGTTCAGGAAAATGGTCCTTCTCAGAAGCACAAATTAATATACTCTTCAGTTGAAAATACCTAAAATTGTTCTTACCCCTTTTCTCAAGGATCTCACTCTGGAAGTCTTCCTTGTATTAAAGTAAACATAAGTAGCAATTTAATAGTATATATCTGAGAATTACGGAGCAGATTGGCTCAGTCAAATCCATTTCTACTCCCTTGTAGAATATTTCTGCCAGTAAATATAGATCTACATAATCAATTCTGATGACTTCATAAGATTACATTGTGTGGTTGTAAGATAACTTATGCAGCCACTTCCATGCTGATTGACACTGAGGACATTTCTTATTTAAATAAGATTTCTTAGTTAAAAAGTGCTTCAGAGAATGTCCTACTCAATACATCTTTGTACACATCTCAAATTGCTTAATATCAGTTCCCAGATGTAAGAATGATTGAGTCGAAGTGTGCCCATTTAAAATATAAATATGTAGATTTAAAAACTTGTAGCAATCTATTCCCATCAGCAACACACTGGTGCCCTTTTCACACACTCTTGTATCAGAGCATGTTCACAATCTCTTTAAACATTCTCTCTTACAGGTTTTTTTTAATGTGTTTTATTTCTTTATTTGGTAATCCTTATTTTACATGTGTAACATGAATTTGCCTAATTTTCTATTCCCATTTTTTCTAATTTTTTATTCTTTCTGTTTAAAAGTTTTGTTTCTTTTGCTGTGCAAAAGCTTTTTATTTTTATATAGTCCCATTTGTTTATTTTCTCTTTATTTTTCATTGCCCTAGGAGCAGTATCAGTGAAGAAGTTCCTTTGGCATATGTCTGAGATTTTGTTGCCTGTGGATTCCTCTAGTATTTTTATGGTTTCCCATCTTATGTTTAAGTCCTTTATCCATTTTGAGTTTATTTTTGTGTATGGTATAAGTTGGTGGTCTGATTTCCTTTTTTTGCATGTATCTATCTAATTTTTTTAAAATATATTTTTATTGATTCTCCACAGAGAGGAAGGGAGAGGGAAAGTCAGAAACATCGATGAGAGAGAGACATTGATCAGCCGCCTCCTGCACGCTCCACACTGGAGATGTGCCCGCTAGCAAAGTACATGCCCCCAACCAGAATCGAACCTGGGACCCTTCAGTCCGCAAGCCAACGCTCTATCCAGTGAGCCAAACCAGCCTCGGCCTATCTAATTTTTCCAACACCATTTATTAAAGACAGTGTCTTGACTCCATTGTATGTTCATGCCTCTTTTGTCGAATATTAATTGGGCAAAGTGGTTTGGGTCGATTTCTGGATTCTCTATTCTATTCCATTGACCTATATGTCTGTTCTTGGGCCAGTACCAGGCTGTTTTAAGAACAGTGGCATTGTAATACAGCTTGATATCTGGTATTGAGATCCCACTTATTTTGTTCTTCTTTCTCAGAAAAAAAAAGTTTTGTTATAATAAAATATCAATTTTGCATATTAGTATGTGCTGCAAATAGTTTCTCCAAATATAGATTTTTTATCTTGTATGCATTAATGTTTGAGTACACAGTTTTTAAATCTCTACATGGCTACACCTTTAAACATTTCCTCTATGGTTTCTACACTTGGTGTCCGTTTCAGGAAGTTCTTCTCACTCAGCACAACTAGGTAGGTCTCACTGGCCTCCTGCAGGGCTCTCATAGCTGCACCCTGGAAGTTTGGTGAATCAGAGTTCAGTGGACTTCCCATAACGTCTGATTTCACCAAGTGCCAAAGTACCAGGCTTGTAACAATGAGGTCTGTTTGCCCATCCAGTTGAGTGTGCACTCTTTCCAGTGGCTTTGGTAGCCAGTTGCTTTATCACCAGTAGATCACCGAAGGAGCCTTCATCCCCGAGTCCCTCCTGAAGGAACCATGGTACAGCAACCTCTTTAATTACACCCTCTTAATACCCCCCCCCACACACACACCTCTTTTTAATAGTGTGAATGAGGTGGGTGATGTCAGACATAATACCTCACACTACATAATTGGGATCCTGTAAAAATTAAAGATTTAACCTTTGTACGGTGAAATCCTTTGGAAGGTATTTACCGTGATTTCTGATGCATTGTAGGACTTCAAGAAAGTATTGCTAGTATTTTTGTCATTATAAACTTCCACTCGTCTTAGACCAAGGGGAAGGAGTTTAGCACAGATAGACCTGTGAAGCAAAGTCTGAGATGGGCTACTTCTTTGTCTTTCACTGAGATGGGCTACTTCTCAAAAGAAAAACATATAATTAGTTTACTTCCTAGAAATGTTGTGACAATATACTAATTAATGTTATAAAGTGCTTTGGAAACATCAAGTGAAATAAAAATGCTAAATATTGTATGACAGCTTTCCTTTGAATAACATCTTCAATACACAGTCATGTAACCTGATTTAATTAAACATTACAAAGTTAAATAATAAAGAGCAAAGGAAGAGGTAAATTAAGAGGCATAATCCAGGGAGAAGGAAATGTTTTCAAATGAGATTTAAAAATAGGGTGAGTCAATGAGGCAGAGAGACACTGAAAAGCTGTTTTACTTGAGAGAAGATAGAGACAGGTCTCTTCTTAGACAATCTGTTACATTCCCTGGGACTTCATTAGGGCACTAAATGCATCAGCATCTCAAATAACAATGAATGTTAATAGCGATCATTGGTGAGACACGGAAGGGCACTTAGTTACCCTTTGGGAGAGTGAATGCAATCATTACTCAGAACTGTACAAGTCAAATAAAAGTTGAAAATGTAATAAATTGTGACTGGCTCACAATGAAGATCTGCGAGTCCCTTCTAGACTTTAGAGTTGCTCCCGGGAAGCCCTGGCTCAACCAGGAGCTCCATTTCCGGGCCACCTGGCATCTAAGGGAAGCCACGTGGCTATTCTGGCTGCTGGAGGGTTATTAGAAGTGATGCGTGTCCCTTCCAGACTGAGGCGGATAATTAGCAGTTGTGCTCTTGCCATAATCATTTCCGTTCCCAGGCACCTTTGATACCCCCATGTTGAAGTTAGTGGCATGCAAACACGGAAAGAGCCTGCATCCCCAAGTCCCTCCTTGAAGGGAAACAGCCCAGGAGGGGTGCCCATATCAAACACCCACGCTGGGCCAAGCATGGGAGAGAAATAAAACGGTTTGCTACCATTCCTAGATACTTTTTACCGTTCCTAGTAATACATTCTTACTTCTAAAGTTTAACTTTTGACCAAAACACATATCCATTAGAATATTCCGTTGTCACAGGCTATGCAAAGGATAGAGTAAATGGGGCAGGGAAGAAACAAAAGCTCATGCTGGAAGAATACCGATGCGATGTGAGAAGTGAGAGAGAGCGCAGCAAATTGGTCAGTATGGCCGAAATGAATAGCTGGGCAATGGTCCACTCTTAAATTCAGCACAGAGGTCAATAAGACAAGAAACATTCCTTCAAAGTGGTTGGATTTCAGAAACCAAATGTCATAAAAGCCTTTAGTGAAAGCAATTTTCCTTGACTGTTGGTTGAGTTAGACTAGAGTGGGTGAGGATAAGCAAAACTGAGTAGAAAAAATAAACTTAAAATGCTTCTTCCAGAAACTTGCCATTAAAGGGAAGGAAAATGTACAAAGGTAGCTAGAGGAAGCTGCAAGAATGAGGGAAAGACTTGTTTTGTTATAGGATTGGAGTGACTGGTAGATATTGCTGGAAATGCTACAGCAGAAAGGGATGATGGGAGAGCCAGGAGAGCTCCTGAGAAAATGGCAGAGTATGGTATAAAATCTACATGGATAAACGTGCTTTGGATGTCAGGAAAATCACTTCTTTCTCTAACAAAAAATGAGCAAGCAAAGGTGCGGGTTGGAGAAGGGATTTCTGCCTGCTCTCACTATGGAGTTGTAAAGAATTTAAGGGATGTGGACAATGATGTTTTAGTCAATCATAGAAAAAGAAATGGGAATTATGTCAAGACAATGTACAATGAAATAGAAATGAAAATATGTAATACCAAGGAAAGAGGAAAACTGGCCCTAGCTGGTTTGGTTCATTGGATAGAACATCAGCCTGTGGATAAAGGGTTCCAGGTTCAATTTTTGTCCAGGCACATACCTTGGTTGCTGGCTCCTCCTCGTCCTCGGCCCTGGTTGGGCTTGTGCAAGAGGCAACCAATCAATGCGTTTCTCTCACATCGATATTTTTCTTCTGTCTTTCCCTCACTCTTATTCTCTTCCTAAAAAATCAATGGAAAAATATCCTCAGGAGAGTATTAACAACAACAACAAAAAAAAAAGCAGAAGACTGCAAGGATCAGATATAGAGATAGAGTCACATAAAAGAATACAGATGTAAAATATAGTAAAAACAATGCAGAGAAGGAAAAGACAGTCTTTTTATAGATACTGCAATATAGTTGATAGTTATTCTGCAAATATTCTGACTTAAATAAGGAAAAAGTAAACTAATTATTATCAAGGGCATACCACGTAATGGACAGACTAGTATGACAAATATTTTCTTATTCATTACACATCACAGTGGTATTATTTTCATTTTTTCCTAATGAGTTAGCTGGAATTCAGGTCACAGCTATCGAGTAACAGAGCTACTATTCAAACTCATGTCATGTGACTTAAAAACTCACCATCCCTTTACACTTCCAAACTGCTATTGCTTTAGGCAATGAAAGAGCATTCACTTTGAAGACAAATAAACCAGAATTGAAATATATTGTTTCCACATCTCAGTTCCTATATTGTCAACTTTCTGAGAACAAGGTTTATGTCTTTTTCACCTTTGTATTACTTACGCATAACACAGTGCTTAAGTATATGAAAAGTGTCCAATAAATGCCCTGGCCAGATGGCTGGATTGGTTGGAACATCATCCCATACACCAGAAAATTGCAGGTTTAATTCCCAGTCATGGCACATATTTAAGTTGCAGGTTCAATCCCTCATCATGACACTTATGAGAGGCAACTGATTAATGTTTCTTTCTCCTTTCTTCTCTCTAAAATCAATAAAAATATATTCTCAGGTAAGGATTTTTTTAAAGTCTCCAATAAGTGATTGTAGTACTAAATTTCATTTCCTTATGTCTATTCACAGCAGGATAAAATAAAAATATTACAAAGGAAGACAAATGAAAGTAAAAAATGTTTTTTAAAAAACTTGTAATGAGATAACCAAGAAACAACTAAGATGGGAAAGTAATCTATGGAATAGATTGCATAAAATAGTGCATGTAATTGCCAGGGGTTATTTGAGTGA
The DNA here is from genome assembly GCA_011751065.1 of Lasiurus cinereus. Taxonomy (NCBI): domain Eukaryota; kingdom Metazoa; phylum Chordata; class Mammalia; order Chiroptera; family Vespertilionidae; genus Lasiurus; species Lasiurus cinereus. The sequence goes on from JAAGEH010000040.1 coordinate 7,492,992, forward strand.
TTTGCACATGTTGATGACAGCGAACCTATGTCACTGTCAATAGACAAAGACAGCACATTCCTGCTCTATGCCAGATCCTAATATTTTTAAGTGGGTATGCTCAAAAAGTCTAAACAGCGTGTTGTTATCAATTCAGCATTATCAAATTTTCCAAAAGTGCTTTCTGTGTTCCAAAACCTACATTGATTTTAAAATTACATTTCTATATTCACACAGCAAATATTATTTTTTGCTTAAGTTGATTTTAACCCTTTTTTTGGACTCCATTTGAAGAAACCCAAAGAGCCCTCATTTTAAAGACCAGATTTTAATTTACACAATTTTAACAACATGGAGTTAAGAGTTTGGAAGCAAAATAAAGCATATTCTAACAAAAGTTCACAGTTTTAGGTATCAAAGGAAATCATAATATGCATAATGCACAATAAGCAACATTTGCAAACTATATGTATGGAGCGTGGGTACATCTGGCATAATATTTAATTTGAATATTATATTTGTGTTATGCATTCAGCATGTCAAATAGCACCACTCATTTCAGTCCCCTAAATTAACAACATATTTAAATGCTTCACTTCAAGTATATAACCAACCAAGTCCCAAACCAAAAATCATATGAAAAGGGAATGATCTGAGCTAATGTTAAAACATCAGATTTTATTGTTATTTTTAAAAAATAATTTTATAAATGACACATGATTTTTTAAGTGAAAGTCAAGCCAAAACACCAGGAAATAATGATTTTAGATCCAACAAGCCAGAAGTTTTCCTTACTAACCATAAGTGAGCATCAGCCTAGATATCTCTAAGCATAAATTCAGATAAATAATAAATATGTAGAAAGAGGTATAAGTGACTATAAAATATGGATTGTTTTATGCATATGTTAAAATTAATGATATTTTCACTTAACAAAGCAAAATAAAATGTAAAACATTCTAATTTTGGATAAATTTTTAAACCAAATTGATAAAAGTGTTAGTATTTCCTCTAGATTCTTTTGCTCTCCAGTATTTTGGCTAGATATGGAGGATGAGTAGAGGTGAAATACCCTGGGATGGGGCTGGAGGTTCTTGACACACACAATCCAGTAAGTTACTCACTCACTCAGAGGTTCTAACAAACTCTTGAGAGGAGTAAATATGATAAGTAATGCTTTTTAAGTCCCTCAAATTGATAGTACTTGTTTTACAGGTAGTGAAAGACTATATTCTTCCTAAAGTTCATAATAGAAATGCAGGAAAATGCTAGGGTGAGGTAGCTATGTCTTTATTTCCTTATTTCCCAGGAACATCATGCTTGAATGGGTTTCTGAAGTGACCATCTTCCTATTTGACCTGCTGCTCTGGAAAGTGAGTGGGGCAAGTAAAGGAGTAACATGCCTTCCTGTATATAGTTTATCGACTATGGCTGTAGCACTTGTTTTCTCTTTGAGATATAAAATAAACTGTGTAATTCTTCACATCCACATACTAAAGTCACAATGAAAATAAGACGAAACCTGAATATGAGGAACATAAAATATCAAATATGTGTTTACAGATGTATTAAGAACAAAGAATCAGTGAAGGAGAGGAAGCTATGAAGATGTTCACTAGCCACCTTTAAAAATCTTCACTAATTACAAGGATGTGAAGTGTTGAAATTATGTTATGCATTTTAGCAAATGGAAAATCCATAAAATCCATTTTTATAGTATAAAATATTTTAAGAAGTATCTGTTTGTCTTTCTAATGGCCCATTTGGCAGTAAGTACCTTTGTAATCGCCAAGTAAATTTACAAGCCCAGCATATTATCATTACTTTCCATCTCTTTTCTAAAATAAACTCTATATATGCAATTATAAGGGCAATGGAGTGTATAGACTTAAGAAGAATGGAAGGTTGTGAAGTGAGGGGGTGTCCTTCCTTGAAGTAAATAAGAAGGTAAAATTTGTTACTTTCAGTCACTAGTAAAAATTTCTTTTATATTTTATGATATCTGGAAGATTGATTGCTGCTCTGAAATTATATTTAATTAATTAGATACTGCTTTATGTACCTGAACCATGTCTACAAATTCACTCGTGTACCACTAGGTGGCAGTAGTGCTATCTAGGGCAGCATTGACCTTATCTTGATTATCTAACACCTTCACTTTATAGCTTCTGGAGCTTCCCAACTATTAAATGTCTCATTTAGAAAATTGTTTTTGTTAAAATACAACTGAGTTAACAAATAAAAAATTAATTAGATATTTGTTTCCAAAAGAAACATTAGAATCCGGATTTAAAGAAAGATGGCCTCAAACATTGTTGAATATTACTTAATGTATGGCTCTGCATTCCACTGAGTTAAGTTGTACTGCACAAACTGAATCAAGTGAGATAGATGCTGGAACGTTTAAATAGGTTTTGTCACCACTTGCCGTAATTTAGGTTACAAAATATGACTCTGACATGCTTCATAGAGGCAGCGGCTTTCCTTATTCTGCTCCTTCAGGTGAGTGTTAAACTGGCTGCTTACTCTTATCAAGATGAAAATTACATTTTATCCTGCTAATGAGCTTTGAAGCATAATTTCTTCTTGTAGGACTATTATTCCTAAAAAAATGGACGGAATAAATTATTGCTGTATCCCTCTGCTTTTTCTTTTACTGCTTGCAAGTCAAGGCATGGTTCAAAACTGTCACGCTTGTAAAGAGTCACACTCAGTAAGAATCAGTACTTTCTTACATATATCGTCATCTCTAAACCTCTCTAATATATTCCTCTTTGGAAGCTTCTTTTAATATGGGAGGATTTTTTTCCCCACACATTCACTTAAGGTATCTTATTAAGCTGGCAGCATTCAGGATCTCCTCACACCTCTCTAAAAAGGAGCTTTGCTGTCTGGTCTTTCATTGTCCTTCAATATATTTTACAGTTGACAGATGAGATTGATATTAAAGCTTCTATGGACAACAATCATGTCCTTCTTCATACCTTAATCAGCATCAGGATCTATATAAACAAAGAAACAAGAAAACAGATTCCCACCGAGACCGGTTTGGCTCCGTGGATAGAGCGTTGGCTTGCGGTTCAGTCCCGGGTTCGATTCCGGTTGGGGGCATGTACCTTGGTTGCGGGCACATCTCCACTGTGGGGCGTGCAGGAGGCGGCTGATAGATGTCTCTCTCTCATAGATGTTTCTGACTTTCTATCTCTCTCCCTTCTTCTCTGTAAAAAATCAATAAAATATATTTTTTAAAAAAGAAAAAAGAAAACAGATTCCCTTTAAACTGTAGTCTGAGATTTTTTTCACCATGTCTATTTCAGTGCCATAATATATTTTTAAATATTAAAAAAAGTCCATGCATTTAAAAGAAAACCAGCTGTAACATTAGCATTAGTAATTAGAAAATATGGGGACCTTGATGGTACCAAAAAAAAAAAACAAAAAACAAAAAACAAAAAAAACAACAGTGAAGAGCTGCTCTGACCAAACTCATATGCAAATTGCTTTCTTTTAAAATGGTAGCATGTATCAACACAAATGACATTTCTGGGTCGTGGCACATCAAACTATCCACAAATGAAGGATGACTTAATTGCTTCGACCACAAGTCAGAAGAGCTCAGTTGGCAAATGTAAAAATATATTGGTGCTATTTGCATTTGCTTTTGAGTAACTGGTGATTTCATTTTAATGCCGAAGTCCAGGTAACAAAGAAACCCACAAGTAATGAAACACATCTTGCAAAGCAATGGATACAATCCCTGACCAGGTGTCTAAGGGTGCAGAGAACACATTGATCTTGTCAGCTACATCCGTGGGCATAGGTAATACCGTTGTCAGCTCAGCACCTTCAGATCACAATATTTGAGAGTTTATGTCTTTACAGGTTAGGCAGTTAAGCATTTACAGAGATTTGCTGTCTGTACCATCATCTTTAAATGACCTCCTAAAAATCTTTTAATAATTAATTATTATTCTAAATATCTAATGTTACTGTTAATAGCTTAACTAGCTTCTCATAATTTCACCTAACAATGTATTTCCAATAAATAGACTCAGCAGAGTGCAGCTTGCTATATTTTAGAGTTTACTATGTAGCAGCCCAAATAAAGTAAAAATATATAGAAGAGAAAAAATATGACACAAAGAATAGGACATGACTGTAGGCCTTGTATTAAATGTGATTCCAAAGCAAGTAATGATAAAATGTAGACTATAGACTCTCCATTTCTTCTAACCCATTATCTTTAAGATGATGTTACTTTCAGATTTTCTCAACTTTGTAATCTAAACAGCAAACTTAATTCTGAAAAAATAAAAACCTGCCATTACTGATTACCATAGCCTGGATTATAGACATTTAAATCAAAAGTCACTTGAGTTGGAAAAGGTTTAAGTTTTTTCAATAAATTATTTTTTATAATGACTATAAAAGTTATATAGTACACAGAGGCTAGCTGGAGCTAGATACTTTACTGTATCTGAATTGTGGGGAATACTTTCTGAGACATAAAGCTGACAATCAGACATCCAACTGTGACCGGGAAATAGCAGCCCCTGAAAGATTAAAGTGTGAATTTAGTAACCTCAAAGGGGAAAACCATTGTCCTTTCACTCCTGGACCAGGAGACAGAATGGGCAAATGACAATACAAACACATGTAAGGAGATCAGAAAGATAAAATCATATTCCAAAATCACTTGTCAAAGCTGAAAGTGAGAATTTTCGCCCCACAAAAAATCTTTATTTCTTCTGCTATTTAAAAAGTACTTCTATGAGCATAGTAAAACATAAACATGAAATGGCTTAATTTACAAAGTTAAACTGGAAATTATTCATTATTGAAACTTAATAAAGTCACTCATATTGCAATATAATCATCAAGTATTTTAAATGGTATGATATATATATATAATTTTTATAGCACCATTCTACTTTATGGAATGAAAATACAATTATTTATTTAATTATTTGTTTACTGAACAACATTTAGGTTGTTTTGTATTTTCTGCCATTTCATAAAACCCTTATACATATACATATCTATTACTTATGTCACTATTTCCATAGGGTAGTTTCTTAGGTGTCAGAATCCAAGCCCCCTTCCCAAAAAGATTGTACCAATTTTCACTACAACAATTTTCCTGATAACTCTGCATATTGTTAACTTTTTTAAATGTGGACTATTTTAAAATTTTGTTTTAATTTTTATTTTATTTTTCTTCTTAATTTTTCCAACACCATTTATGCCTTCTTCCACATCGACTCTCTGAATATCTTTGTATGTCATTTTTTTGATATTTATATTTCTTTTGTTAATTGCCAGATTAAATTATTTTCTTATTGGATAGCTTCTTGTTGTTTTGCAAAAGCTCTTTGCATAGTTGATGTATTTATTTTCTTCTCCTAATTATCATTAGTCTTCTAACATTGTTTATGGTCTCTTCCTTTGAAGAACAGAAATTTTTATTTTTTATGTAGTTAAATATGTCAATCTTATCCTGTGTGAGTCCTTTGATTTTTGCCCTGTTTAGGAAAACCTCTCCAACTCAGTCTCTAACATACCATACCTATAAATATAGTAATGCTATGATTGTGTTACTTTAAATGTATTTTTAAATCCACAAAGAATTGATTTAACTCTCATTCTAATTAAATAATAAAATATAAGTAGAAATACTCTTCAGGTATTTACAGAATAATGAAACCTGTGGGCAACAAATAGCTGAGGTTTAAAAAGAAAAAAAAGGTTTCAACAAACCTAATTATCTTTTTTGATAAAAAGAAAATGCCACAACTAAATGAATTGGTCATTGAAGACAAGATGTGTAATAAAGTTAGAACTTTGACATATGTTGGCCTTACAAACTATAATAAAAAAAATAATTCAAACTGGCTTTAACGTGAAACTATCCATCAACTGAATTGACATATCTTGGACCATAAACAACAGAAACAGTAATAATATTGATGTCACCAGCTATAGGAAGGAAGAAAACAATATCGCATGAAGATCACTGATAGATCCAGATTCACAAAGCTTTTACATAAACAATCTAGAAGGAAGAAAAATAACATAATAATCAATTTAACAAATGTCACTGAACTGAAAAGTGTACTCCAGACATTCTGAAGCGTTAAAATACAAGAATTCTTCTGAAGGATGGAAACACAGTGGGATATCCAAATCAGAATTGAGTTTGAGCCAAATTACAGCCATTCTTCTATACATATACCAGTTAATTCATTCAAATTACACTGGCTAGAGACAACTCCATTCAGTTTGAGAGAGCAGGAGACTTTGTACTCCACAATTTGGCAGTCCTGCTTTCAGAAGGGGGAGGCAAAGAAGGGCATGGGTGCTGATGGCCTGGGAACATAAAAAGTTCCACAGCGACGGCCCCCACTTCCTGTGACATTCGAACATGGCCCAAGCAGCGAATTGCTGGCCCAATCTACCCGCACTTGAAAGTTATGACAGAAAAAGCAAATAAAACACAAACCAACAATGCTCATTAAAAGTGACTACTCTGCTTTAGAGGAAACAGTCACAGAAGCATAATAAAGTGTTAACATTAAATCCACATACCATTTTAGTGTTTGCAAAATGCTCCCACACAGTCTCCTTTGATTAATACCCTGAGGCAGTAAGAGAAGCCATGATTAATAGATCCATTTTCCTCCTGAAGCTAAGTAGGATCAAGAAAATTGCCAAAGATTACACAGCTCCTCTGCTGAGAACCTGTGATTCCTTCCTACAATGCCGGTTCATACCTTTAAAAGCAATTTGCAAAGGAGAGCAATCAGGTTTAGACATTTGTAAAAATCATAATTCAAAAACTTCATTTGAAAAGAAAAAGCAAATAAATACACTAAATGTATTCTTTATCCTCAAATCTGTGTACCTACTTTTTCTAGGCCTTCCTTCCATCTTTGTATTTCCCCAGGACGCTTGTTCTCAAAACAGTGGGAATATGGGAAGTAAGAGTACAGAGTGGGGCAAAAGTCGGTTTACACTCATAAGTACGTGAAACAGAGTTTATTCCTGTGGTGTTATTTATTACGTATCAAATTATTTTTCCATAAGAACAACTGTCAGCTTACTTTTGCCACATCTGTATTTAAGCATGTGGCTTACAAAACAATCTTCTGGGGAAATCTCAACTTCTTATTCATGAGACAATGGGAGGTTTGTTGTTTGTTTGTTTGTTTTCAGAAACACCTAAGGTCTAGGAGGTTTCCAAATCATATTTGGAATTATCTTTTAAAGTCATCTTGCCATGTGGTGATATCCATTTTCCATATGGGCATTACACTACAATAGACAGCCTTGGGCTGTGACAACTGTATGCAAATGATGTCCCCTTCGGGTAGTCTGAATAAAACACTTCATTAGAGGAATATTATTATTATGTTAAGGAACTCTTCTCATAATGCCTTGTAGCTGTTGATTTCCCTTTTATAATACTTCCTTATCAATGTAAATATAGCACCAATGTGAACAACTCAATCAGTATAGTTTTCAGCCAGATATAATAATAAAATACAAGTTGAATGTTTCTCAAACATAAATTAAATATGATTATGTCCAACAATGCTGCCTTGCTAGAATAGATAAAATGACCTCATCAAAATTGTTTGAGAAGGTGTCAAGTTTAACCATGTTAAATTTCAAAATTTAACTGTGAAAAACTCTCTAGCTAACCATCTGTTGATCTAATTCCTCCTAAATATAATCAAATTTCTTTCAAACAGAAACTCTCGCATTGACAGAGTAAATGAGTCCAAATATTTGGTTTAATAGATCTTCACTTTAATTAATCAAATAAAATTAAACTTTTAACTGAAGTGAAGTTTACATTTGTCTGATCTACAATGTTTTTGAAGGATTTCACAATATTTTGTACACTACAAAAAGCATAGCTACTTTTATTTCCATTTCAAACAGCTGGCCTGAGTATATAATCATAGATGAAAAATGTCCTTAATTGGGACATTTTACTGGATTTCAGTCCTATTTATAAAAGGGAGAAAAGTTTGCAAAAATACTCATATTACAGAAACATTTTAATTCCAAAAAGTGTTAGGTAGACATGATTCTAATATGCGCATCAAGTTGTTGGGCAAAGATTTAGCTTCAGAAACCCTAAGGAAGACATGAAACTCAAAGACTATGAGATGAGAGACTTAATTAAGTGGAGAGCTGTTGATAAAAATGGGGCAGACTATTTACTAATGTTGACTAGTAAAATTCTATGAGGAACTAGCAAAATTTATGTTTCAACACACCATCATTTCACCTTAGTCTCCTTTCTACCATGTGCGGTAAGCATCATCCACAAAAAGTAAATAAAGAGAACTGCTTTTACTGAAAATACCCTTGAAAGAGAAATCTGTTGTTGATTAAAGTATCTGAATAGGAATTCAGCATTTGGTTTTCACTAGCTAAATTCCTGAGCACACCCAGGTGTTTATAAAGTTACAGTATCTTTCGCATAAAATGACTGGTTCAAATCCTTTTTTAGAAAATTAATCTGTGGTTTAACTTCTTCTATCAAGTTCGGCATTTATGATAAATTAAAGAATCACGTTTATCATTAATCCCTAGAGTAATAACTATATTTGAATCTATAGAAACTATGTGTGTTGATATAGATTATATGTAGTTATAAATATTAGCTTCCTTGATTGTGTCTGACAGCTTGTAATGAATTTTCAGCTCATGTTTTGTAATGGTAATTGATTTATCACAAATAATTTTTTAGGAGATGGAGTATTTGAATGTTTCATATTCAGCATTTCAGTATTGTCCTCATTCACCTCCACATTCTCCGCATTGCCAGCAGGTGGTGCTATGGGTTTTAAATCGCAGAGCTGAAAAATCCCAAAGCAGATCAAAGCCCTCTTCAGTTTCTTTCTCTCTTCATTCCTGGAAACCAGGCAAGCCCTAAAAATGTTCAACAATTTTTCCCCGGGGGGGGGGAATAGAATGTTTTCCAACACTCGATAAAGATAAGATTTGAAGGAGGAAACACGTATGACAGAAATAAGTACATCAGCCCCTAGTGAGTGCAACTGAATGCAGAACATTCCAGTTAATTCTTCCAAACTCTTCTCACTAGCTTTCCTCTGTTCCCAGCCGCATATCCCGCACTGCTCCCGGGGTCTCAGCCCTGCAGGGCAGCGGGCAGGGTTTTTTCCACTTGCCTTAAAGGTCTCCATCGCGTGAGGGGCCCGCGGGCGTCAGGCAAGCCCTCCGCTGGGGGACCTGCCCGCGAGCTTGCGTGGGGCGCACAGTCGCGCTGAAAAGGCTGCTTCTTGGGGCGCTGAGAGTCTCTCTTCAATCTGCTCAATCTGAAGCTAACTTGTCGCCACACATTCGTGAAGATCAGCCTCTTCTATTTAAAGTAGGTAAAGATAAAGGAAAATCTTTCCGGAGGAAAAAAAAAACCACACACACACACACACACAAAAAAAAAAAAATTTTTATCAACAGGTTCTCAGTTTTCCACGGTCGAAGTGCTTGCAATTGCCAAGCACTTCAAAGCCACTGCAAAGCTGGGGCCTCCGGAGCCGGGGCAGTTCCGTCCCAGCCTTCTGGGCCCTGCACCCTCGCAGCCCCCCTCCTCCTTAGCCCCGCCGGTCCCCAAGACACACGTGCACCCATAGTAACTCTCTGCAGTGAGCTTCGCAGGAGCTGGCGAACGGGGTGAGAAAAGGCGGCCAAACGACCCCAAAAGGCTCGGGCTGGAATTTCTCCGCCACCGAGGTGACCCTGCCTTCCCAAACCCGGAGGGGGCGCAGGATGCTACACCGCCGCCGCGCGGCTCCGAGCGGACACCGGGCGGCCAGACAGCGCCGGTTGGGCGGGGGAGGGGGCGGGAGGCAAAGGCAAGTTCAAGGCCCGCAGGCCTCCTCCTGCCGCGGCTGAAGGGCGGTCCGGAGGGCCAGGGCCCGGAGGGCGGCGGGAGCACCCACGTCTAGGCGGCCGGCCCGGCGCGCGCGGGGACTGCACCCTCCTCCCCCCGCCCCCCGGGCCGTTCCCGGAGGAAGTCCCACGGGGCCTGCGGGGTCCCAGCCGGACTCCATCTTCCAGACGGGACTTCTCCGCGTCCGGGAGTTTGCTTTTCCAGGGCAGCTCCCAAGCGAAAGTTCATGTTATTTTTTGCTAAACTTTGCTTTTACTTTTTAGAATGTCCTCAAATAGATTGAATATCTCTCCTCTCTCTCTCTTCCTCCTCCCGCCCCCCCTCTCTCTCTCACACACACACACATACACACACACACACACACACACACACACAATCCTATCTTTCAGAAAACATACAGCTACCCCAAATCCAAGTGTTCGGGGTTCGCCCAACTTTTTAATCTAGATGAGTAATAAACTGTTTTATTGGGGCTATAGAAATAACAAAGAGGCACCCTGGCTTGGCTCTTCCAAAGTAGATTAGAGTGTGTTCCGTTCTGATTTGATTTAGGTTCCTGTTTCAAATTTCAAGCGAAGACGAGTAAAGATGATCACGGAGAAATTTGAGTATGGCCTAAAAATTAGTTTGGTCCGAAGCTCAGCGCTCTCTAACTCCAGTGCGGCTGCTTGCTGAGTATTTCAGAACCCTTCCCGCAAGCCTTAGGTGTGCCCCTTCCCGCTGCTGCAAAAACGGTATTCATCTTCGTACAACGTGCTCTGGCCACTGAGAGTTCGGTACCCAGCACGCGCCAGGATGCTCCTGCGCCGCGGGCCTCACCCAGAGCGCCGTGCTGGGTGTTGCTGGACCGTCCCCTCCACACCCCCCTCTCCCCGCCCCCGCCAGCCCGCCAGCCGAGTGGACTGAGCTTCCCTCGCCTTTCCCGTGCCCCGTCGCCTCACTCGCAGTGACCTCTGACAGTGCACCCCCAGAGGACTGCCTTCCAACGCTCCCTTCTCCGGGGTCACCAGTGAGTCAGGGGTTTTCCCCGCGGGCTCACTCCCCACCCTCTCTGGCCCTGTCCTTCCCGCCGCCGGGGATCCAGGATGTGTTTATGTGGCTTTTCCTCTGCCCCTTTCCCAACTTGCTAGTTCCTTCAGGAGCCCAGGCCCTTGCCCCGCTTCCTGGCGGAACAAAGTTGAAGCGCGCAGCGCTCCCGCGGGCCGAGGGCACGGAATCAGCAGCAGAGGCCACCCTCGGCTGGCCCCAGGCCACTGAGACGAGAGAGGCTAGGAGCCTAGGCCTTGACTTCGGGCTGGCGACGGACCAGAGAAGGAGACGCCGGGCAGATGTGTTTCCCTTGCCCCGTAAGATCAGAAGCCACCGGCAAACCTTTACGAGTGCGTCACCCTCAGAGACCATTCCCCGACGGTTGCCACAAGGCCCACACTTGGAGCTTCTATAAATTCTCGGGCGGTTTCCCAAAGCGCAATGGCCGCTGTCCATTAAGCAGCCACCTCCTCCGGGAAGACCTGGGGGGTTTTCTTGAGCCTCTAAGGAAAGAGGTTTTGGGCCCCTGCTGAGCGAAATAAAGTTGCGCACAAGTTTGTTGAGTCTGTGGATGGCCTCAGGTGGGGGCGGGGGGTGGCGTGGAGGTGGGTGGGGGAAGGGCTGGGACGCGCTCAGTTCTCTGACAACAGCGAAGGATCAGGGTCCTGCGAGGGGTCCCAGTCTCAGCCAGGCCAGGGGGCGTCGTGGCTGCTTTCTGGGGCCACCCTGAAAGGACCCAGGACTCCCAAGCCCGCCCCTGGCTGGGAGAGGTAGATCCCTCGCCCTTCCAAAGCCCACTGACCCGCGGCAGAAGCCCAGGCGTCCCGAGAGGAGTGCCAGCCCCCCCGGGAAGGCTGTCTCCATGCAGAACCGAACCAGACGCCCGGGACACGTCTCCACTCCTCCCAGAGCCACGCACACTCCACTTACCTACATGTTTACAGAGCACCTTTGTTTACCATCCAGGAAAAGGGAGCTGCTAATTGAAAAAGAAACAGTAACAGGAGCGTGTCTTGAACTTCCTAAAGGGAGAGGTGAACAGCTGCGAGCGCCCGGGAAGGAAAGGTGGGAGGGCAGGAGGGGGGTTGGGGTCCTCAGCGAGACCCGTGGGCTGGCTCAAGCCTTCCAGAGCCGCCGGCCTCGGCCCCAGGCTGGAAAACCTCCCGCAGCCCGCGTGCTCTTTGTCAATCTTTGGGTTCCAGTAAATTCTAGGGCGCGAAGGCAACCGACGCCTGGGAAGTGTGTCGGCCCCGGAGAGACTGAACCCCAGGCAATTAGTTTGGAAAGAGACCGCTGGGCCCCCATTCAGCCTCTCCAGGTGACCATGCCGGCGCTTCTGCGTCGGCCTCGCCCTTCCTTTATGAAACCAGGCGCCCAACTGTTCTAAATATTACCATTCAAAAACAGGTTCTGTGGCGAACCTCATTTGTGAATCTATTACAGAGATTAATAGATTATTTCTCCTTTTTCAACTAATTCTCAGTTGGGAAATTTAACCATATGGTAAGGAGAGAATTAGAATTTCATCACATTAGAGCAAAATGTAATGAAAAGAGTCCAACACCTGGGGCCAACTCAGAAAGCCACAATTAAAAGGTTTTTAATGAAACCGGAGAAACCAAAAAAAAAAAAAATCTCATAGGCTTCAGCAATTCTGCCACCGAAGAAAGATTTATTGGAGGTGTTGGGGAATATTGTTTTTACTTATGTCGTAAGGATGAACACCAGCCGCTAAGTACCATGTGCTCCCAGACACGCAACTGGGGAGCGAGAGGATGGCGTGTACCCCTCCCTACAGCCTCCTCCCCGCCCCCCACAGGAGCCCTGTTCCCAGACCTCCTTTATCAGCCCTGAGAACCGCCAGGCCGGTCCAGATGTCCCCACGGGGCTTCCTAGCCCTGGCGATGACATCTCCGGGCAAATAAATAAATAAATGCAAATATGCACAAATGCCCCACTTGGGGTGGGAGAGGATTCGACTTCCCGTAAAGTTGATTATTCAGAAACCACGGGATTTAAAATCTGGAGGAAACTTTGAGAAATGATTCCTGTTTGGGAAATGGTGTGCTTCAGTCACCATCATTGCAGCCGTCACTTGGAAATCGGGCAAAGACGGGGCCCCTTCCTCTTTTAATCGAATGGGCTTGCATAATTCATTTACTCTTCATTTTTTTCTTTTTCTTCCCCGGTTAGAAATGGGCGGGAGTGTGTGTGGGGAGGAGATGGTGTGGAAATAAGTCACTGTTTAAGGGGGGACGCTTGCTCTGCTCTCTTCCTAGTTGAGAATCTAGGGTGAATTTGGGGCAAGTCCGCCCCCCTCAACCCCCAAAGTCCCATCTCCCAATCCAGACCAGTGTCATCCTATGGACATGGGTGGAGTATAATTCTAGCCCGGAAGGGTAATGTAGCACAAGATGAGACAGCATTGGCGAGGGAAGGGCAGTGGGGGTGGGGGTGGCGGGGTGGGGGTGGGGATGGGGGGTGGTGGCTTTCGATGGGACTCCCAGGCTTCGCTGCCGAGCTACAATTTGCTGAAGGAGCAAAGAACATCCTCGGCTCTAAGTAGGGCTTTTAGTGTGCTCATTGATGAGTGAAAGTCGCCACACATGTCAAGCTAAAGGCAGTTGTTGGGTTACTAACAGGACCCAGCGCCTTGCAAACATATGCGCTAAGTTGTGTATACAGATGGCAGGCAGAATAACGGAGCAGGCGCCTTTTATAAAGCTCTAGCTGCTGCCTGTCTTCAGACCTGGGAAAGGAAACTATTCAGACTCGCGGCCAGATAGCGCCCGCGATTGTTTGTTACCGTTTTAATCCTATTAATTAAAACGTTAACCTGATTGGGTAGAAAGCGCTGTCCCAACAGGCGAGTCTTCCTCATAATAACCTACTCAGAGATAATGATGTAAAAGACTCCCCCGTCTGTGGCGGCGGCTGGCTGATGGGTCCGGAAATCTCTTGAAGGTGAATCCAAGCAAGATAAACGGTGCGGAGAGGAGGCGCGGGGCTGCGCTCCGAGCGGCGGCGGCGGCGGCGGCGGCTCCACTCCCTCCGCGCCCACCCTCCCACCATGCGGGGCCGCGGCCCATGGTGAGCCCCAGCAGCCGGCACCATCGGCTGGAGACGAAGAAGAAGAAGAAGAGGAGGCGGCGGCGAGCGCGGGGGAAGGCGAAAAAGAAAAAGAAGGGGAGAGGGCTGCCAGCAGCGCCGGGACCCACGAGCACCTCCGCCCCGGAGCCCGGCTCGGGCGCATCTTCCGCGCCGCCTGACTCCCGAGCGGAGGCGGCGGCGGCGGCGGCGGCCGGGGCGGCGGGCCGGGACTGCGTGCCGGCGCCGGACCATGGACCGCGGGCTGCACCTCGGAGCGGCCGCCGCGGGCGAAGACGACCTCTTCCTGCATAAGAGCCTGACCGCCTCCACGGCCAAGCGCTTGGAGGCGTCTTTCCGCTCCACGCCCCCGGGCATGGACCTGAGCCTGGCGCCGCCGCCTCGGGAGCGCCCGGCGTCCTCCTCGTCGCCCCTGGGCTGCTTCGAGCCGGCGGATCCCGAGGGTGCGGGGCTGCTGCTGCCGCCGCCTGGGGGAGGTGGCGGCGGCGGCGGCGGCGCGGGAGGCGGCGGCGGGGGGGTGGGCGTCCCCGGGCTGCTGGTGGGCTCTGCCGGGGTTGGGGGCGACCCTAGACTGAGCAGCCTGCCGGCGGGGGCCGCCCTGTGCCTCAAATACGGCGAGAGCGCGAGCCGGGGCTCGGTGGCCGAGAGCAGCGGTGGCGAGCAGAGCCCCGACGACGACAGCGACGGCCGCTGCGAGCTGATGCTGCGGGCCGGAGGTGTCGACCCGCGGGCCTCCCCGGGCGCGGGAGGCGGCAGCACCAAGGCAGCGGAAGGCTGCTCCAACGCCCACCTCCACGGCGGCGCCAGCGGGCCCCCAGGGGGTCCTGGCGGCGGCAGCGGTGGGGGTAGCAGCAGCGCTGGCGGCGGCGGCGGCGGCGGCGGCGGCAGCAGCAGCAGCAGCAAGAAATCCAAAGAGCAAAAGGCGCTGCGGCTCAACATCAACGCCCGAGAGCGCCGGCGGATGCACGACCTGAACGACGCGCTGGATGAGCTGCGCGCGGTGATCCCCTATGCGCACAGCCCCTCGGTGCGCAAGCTCTCCAAGATCGCCACGCTGCTGCTCGCCAAGAACTACATCCTCATGCAGGCGCAGGCCCTGGAGGAGATGCGGCGCCTTGTCGCCTACCTCAACCAGGGCCAGGCCATCTCGGCCGCCTCGCTACCCAGCTCCGCGGCTGCAGCGGCGGCGGCCGCTGCCCTGCACCCGGCGCTGGGCGCCTACGAGCAAGCTGCCGGCTACCCGTTCAGCGCCGGGCTGCCCCCGGCTGCCTCTTGCCCGGAGAAGTGCGCCCTGTTCAACAGCGTCTCCTCCAGCCTCTGCAAACAGTGCACGGAGAAGCCTTAAACACACCCCTGAGAAACATCAGACCGACCCAAAAGCTAGAGGAAAGGGAAAAGCTGCCCCCTCCCCCTTCATTTTGGTCCCCTTGGTAGTTGTGAAACATTTGCAGAGCAAACAAAGCAGAGGCGAGAACTGAGGAGACGTGTCAGAGACAAACGGGACTTTAGCCTTGACATCCCCGGCACCTCGGTCTTCGGAGTGGGAGGGAGGGAGGAAGGAGGTGGAGTTGAGCTAAAGTATGGATGTCTTTTTTTTTTTTTTTCCTCAGAAAAGTGGCAACTTTGGTGGCAGCCTAGGACGCCAGGAAGCAGTTTTCCTTTTAAAGTTAAAAATAAGTTTGAAAAGTAGTCGCTTGGTTATAAAGTGTGGAGAGTGTTATTACTAATCTTACTAATTGTGAATTTGGCTAGTGCTGAGGGGGAAAGGAGTCTGGGGTTGGGTGGCTTGTAGGACAGAATATTCAGTCAGACAAATCAGAAAGGGCACTTGAAAATAAATTTTGATTCTGAGCCAGGAGAAAAACATGAAAGGTAGATTTATTTAAGTGTAAAGAAGAAAGCGAGAGACACGTTGCTATGAAAGACTTGTATTTTTTATTGTCTCTGAACTATGAAAACGCTCAAAAGTTTTTTTGGCAAGAGTGATATAAAAACTGTGGCTGAAAGAATTGCATTTAAAAATATTTATGTGCACCTTGTTCCTTTCCACTCTGCAATGATGTATTAACCATTCATGGTATTTATTTGTTATTCTTCAGTGACCCACATCAACAGTATTTATCATGTGTTAAGGTCATGGGTCTTATGTGCGGATTTTTTTTAATGCCTCTAAAATTCTGTTTTATAGATTAACTTATACTGTGTGCCAAGTGTTTAAAAGGTTTATTTGCCAACAAGTATGAAGAGACCTATTGATGTATCTGAGCTGCTTAGGTTTATCAAAGGTCACCTGGATTTTCTCAGTTGCATCATCCCTGTATTTAAATTGAGCTTTAATAAATTGCTTCAGTCCAAAAATTACAGGAAAGGTGTATTCTTAATTGATGAATGAATTGATCTCTTTTTTTTTTTTGAAAGGGGACTCCTTTGCATTCTTAAAGGGGAAAACATCACAGCAATAGAACCTATAAGTAAGACCATGCTAAGCAAATATTTTTTCCAGGCTGTGCTGTGCATTTTTTTAAAAGCTCTAATTTAATTGCTTTTAATATATATGTACATAAATAAGTTATTTTAACTGTGGAGAATTATTTAAGTTAAGAGACTGGTTTGATTTGCCTATGGTGTGAAATCCTTTGTTATTTTTCTAAAAAAAAAATAAAATTTAAAAACAAAGCTAAGGAAGAGCAAGAAGCTATTTATCCAAAGTGAGCTTTCAGTTTTAGTTTGCATGGCTGTTTGCCTGCCTTTCTATCCTACAAAAATCAAGAAATCCTTTTTTTAGAAAAAAAAATGGAGTCCTGCTATTTTCCACTCCTTGCAGATAATACAAGTTTGTCAGGTCGGATGGCGAGTTGGGAGCTGTGATGGATCTATTGGTGGGTTTTGGATGTATAAAGAATGATATATATATTCAATAGGTCAATCAGACTATGACAGCTATGTACAACCATTTGTATGTGTATCTATGTCAGAAAGAATCTTTATTAAAATATTTTGATCAAACATTTTATTATGCTGTGCTTTGTGGGAGGAGCAGTCACCTCTCTTCTGTGTTAGTTTTGGATTGAAAGGTAACAAAAAAGAAAGGAGTTTCAGAGAAGTAAAGTTTTTGTCAGGGCTTTACAAATAGGAGTGACTCCAGTTCTCTTGTTTACTTGTTCAAAGGACAATGGCTGGGTCTGGTGGTCATTGGGGAAGAGAGCAGTGGGGTCAGAGGTAAGACCCAGGGAAGGCGCAGAGTTTGCTGCTGGCATAACTTTGAAGGCCATGCTGTCCCTGGAATTCTTTTCCCACTTGGTGGCCTTGTTAACCATGTTAGAACCCATATCAAAGATGGTGGAGTTTCTGAAAGAGTTTTGATCAAAATTTCCATTTCCATCTTGCCCAAAAGCCAAGGAAAAGAGATGGATTTTGACTCATGGAGGAAGACTTTATTGTGGCTGTCCACATTTTTTTCTGACAGAAGAATCAACCAAGTTGAGTTGTAAGTGTAAACAGTGCCCATAGAGATTTTCCCAGATTAACAGTGTTGATTATTAATGAGATATTTGGGGCTTCTGTTTGGATAAATTGGGCATTGATTCTATTAAAGATTGTCTGTATAGACTTGGATTTGGGCCTGAGTAACACCCTCAAAGATAGAAGGTTTGATGTCTATTGTGGTGGAGGTTATAGGGACGGTGGTGGCAAAGTTACAGTGCTTCTTTTGTAGGCAGTTTGCTTAATGCATATTTGTCTGTATAGCCTCAGCTCAGAGTGATGTTCCTAAATGCCATCAAACTTCGTGGGGGGTGAGGGAGGATATTTTCTGCTCCACTTGCCATCAAAAAGGATTAATCAGAACCTGTAACTTTTCAGAAAACATAACAGCAAAGGGCCTTGAAGCTGAAGTCCTCCCAGTCTGGGAGTGGGGGTAGAGGGAGGGAAGAGACCAGGGCAGCCCCCAGGCTGGAGGAGACCCATCTCTTAGCATTTACCAGACAAAGCCTGGGTGCATCTAATTATGATTATTAAAACAATTTCCATGACGATGTCTAATATTATGTTAATTTGAAAACAACTGTGTATGAAAACTGTCGACTATAATACCTAAATTCATTTAATGAAACACATCGTTAAGGCAATTAAACCTCCTGGATGTGATTAAGAAACATAATTACGACACTGTTCTGCGCCATAATTGGGTGTCTTTAATCAAGGGGTAAAGTGATCAGCAACACAGCCATTAGTTTGTATTGTTCTGGCCCTGCTGTCCATCATTCTGATTAGGAATTAAACACAGCCACCATCAGTCGATTTTTTTTTCTTTTTTGCATATTAACATTGTAGGGGACACATTTGCTGCAAGATTTACTGCTTACCGTTTCTCATTATTAAATCGGCCTCCTTGAAATACTTCTTCTGCAACCTCTGTACTGTTCAACTATTAATACAAATTGTACAAATAATAATTTTTGAACTTCAGAAGTTCACCTTTTAATAACCCACTTTTAGTCCTTAAATAGACTTGAAATGGATAGGGATGGAGGGAAAAAAAAGAGGATGTTGGGAATAAGTCAAAATGTCAGAGGAATATGTGCAATTATTAAAAGTAGCAGTTTAATAACATTTATTTTTATTTTGATAATTTCAAACCAAATCCAGAAGTTGAGCAGCATGTTGTTCTAGGAGTAAACGTGAGATATCTGAAAAGAACTGGGAGAGGTTTTTGGTGATTTACTTAGGTGGCTTTTTCTGCCCTAATCCCAGCCTTCCCAAAGTTTCTTCAGCAGCAGCTTTTAGAGAAGGTCACTGAGGGTTGGAGAGAGAATTCTTCCCCCACCAGTTGGGCAAAACTCGGGTGGCTTTTCTTCTGAGGGTTGAATCCTGAATTTGGACCAATCTGGAAAGTTAGACCACACATTGCTGGGCCCCAGGGGTCCTTCCAGTTTAGAGTATCCAGTTGGGAACTTGGTGACTGAGCATGGAGAGGTTGCAGGGAGGGGTAGGAAGCAAGGAGTTCTGGCCTAAATGCCCTTGGAACAGGGCAGGCAGACAGGCTAGCCTGGCCCCTAAAACTGGCTTACTCCAGAGCCAGAGGACCTTGGCCACCCTGAGCCCCTCTGACACCCAGGAGCCTTGGGGTGCTTCTCCAGGCGTATCGCCAGGTGAATCCCGCTGCTGTTCTGGTGTCTTAGGAATTGAGAGTGGGCAGATGAGGCCAAACGAGGAACCATAATCCACTTGGCCTTTATTCCACCTGTTTCCTTTTCCAATTACTCTCTAATTTCAATTTTCTTCTCTAATTTCTAATTCCCTCTTAGGTTTCACCTCCAGTTTGACACTGGGCACAGACAGAAGCGCGGGGGGCTATTCTCAGATTCCTACAGGACCAGCAAAAGATCATCTTGGAAGAACTCGCCTGGTGGCGCCTGTGTGTGTGTGTGTGTGTGTGTGTGTGTGTGTGTGTGTGTCCTTGCTCGCGCTCCTGGTGCGCACTCCACCCCGCAGCTGGGCATCCCCTTCCAAGACCTTGTATTGAGCTAAATTCTCCTCCCTTCTACCCCACTCATCACCCATCTTTACTGCTAACAGCTCACTGGTGTAGAGGGAGGTGTATTCTCACTGGCTCCCCTTCCCCAGGCCCTCTTGGTTTCGGACGCCTGAACCGAACCTTTCTCCGCGCCCCGGACCTTGAGATTGTTCCAGCATGAGTGGCATTGACTTCTCCAATGTAATGACTTATGAAAGATATAATCATGTGTTAAATTGAATCCTCCGTTTAACTGTTAATGGTGTGCTCTGGGCACATTTACGTATTAGATGCTATGGTAACTAATTACCACTAGGAAAAAAAGGATAATACACTTCCCCAGACTTTGAAAAATAATGATGAGAGTTCACTTCCCGGCTCGCAGCGCACTGTGGCTGCCGCAGCAGGCGAGTGGAGACCCGGAAGTGCGCTCCTGAAAGGCGGGGTAATGAGTCCTGGTCAGGCGAGGATCCTTAGTAAAACTTCTAATGAAATGTGGGGTGGGGGTGGAGGCTTGTCAACTGCACCACGGCGCCTCTAAACAAAATTAAATGGCAAAAGATGAACATCAGAAACATAATACGTTTTCTTTTAATTAAAATGTGGGTCAGACTAAATTATCCACGTGCCAAGCAACTTTACATCAATTAATATTTTTGGTTGCGTGGGCAAAATAAATGAGCCCGTTTCCTGCGCGCTCTGCGCTGGCATTTATAACTCAGAGGCCCCTTGATTGCCAAGCCAATGAGCTGCAGTTTGATTTAAATTTGCCCTTTTTATATCAGGCTTTGGGCACCGGAGATGATCGGGGAACAGGAGAGAAAACGAGCAGATAGTAACTTAGTTTAAGAGTAAAAGCAACTCTCGAGTGAAGAGTCTTTCTCTCCCCGCAGGATCTCTGGCTTCTTCTGAGCGATTGGTAACATACTTACTAGAACCAAGGTTCTGTGCGGAGGGCCAGGTGTCTGCTTCGCCCCAGGGCCAGTGTTGGTGCTGGGGACCTGGGAAGGCAGGGAGCGGGATGCTATTTCTGCAGACCAGCCAGCCCAAGTTTGCAGACAGGACGATATCCACCGTCAGCGCGCCCACAGCGCTGCTCAGTTCGCGCTGCGCCTCGGGAAGGACTCGGGATTCGCACCCGCAAAGCGCCCCTTCTCCCCGTGCTTCCCCTGGACTGGCCTCCCGGATCCCTCCCGCGAGAGCAAAGCCATCCAACCTCCCAATTCCTAGGGACAAAGCGAATTTAAGGGACTCTGCGTCAAACTCTTTCGAGAGGTGGTACTGGGATCGGGCTGTCCCGTGCACCCCCGCGGCCTGGTGGGCTCACGTGCAAATGCCAGGCTTGTCAAGATCACCCCGCAGCCGTGCCACAACCAGGAATTCTGCAAAAGCGCCCCAGTTTCATCCCTCAAGGACCTCTTTGCTTTCAGGGAAACGCTCTGTTGGCTTCCTGATTCGGGTTAAATTCTACCACTTTTTCTAGATTACTGGTTTTAACACCATCAGGCGCCTTCTGGACTATTGCAAAATTAGTACCCCTGAGTGCCCGAGCGTGTGCGCGTGACTTTTCTCCCCTTCCCTTCCTCTGGGTTCTCTAATTTGGGCAACACACAAATTCAGATTAGAAAGTTCTGGAAGAGAAATGACCTTTGGGAAGGTTAGGCTGCACAGGAAAGGAGGGTTTTGCAGGTAACTTCACCTTGCCTCTCTTCCCTCCATCTTCTCTCCTTTCCTCCTCCATATGATGGACAAACCTATCTTACAAGTCCTCAAAGTCCTCGGTATGCTTTAATGAGGGGTTGGCTTTAATTATGCACGCTATCACTCTCCTCCCCAGTTTGGGAAAGAGTTAATTCTTTCCCAAAGACCATAGTTGCCCTTGTCTTCTCAACCTGATTCAGAGATGCAATAAAATATGAAGCAAATTTATGATCTGTTTCAAGCATTTTATTGCTGTATTTTTAAATTCATATATGCACATATAAGAACTATGATCTGTGAATAATTTGAAATGCTATAGTAGAATGATACATTTTAGATAAAACATAACCATATCTTTATATAATTGTCTCAGATTAAAATAAAAAAGAAAAATAGATTTCTAATGTGGACCAAACTGAAAAACTAATGACTGCCATAAACTGCTAACCAACCATAAATTAACATCTTCATCAAAGGCTAAAATGGTACCGGTGGTTATATAAAGCAATTATTATTTCTCCTTATAAGTTTTAGAATAAAGTTCAGGGATATTTAAAGGACCCATTATTTACAAATGCTTGGTAATCTTAAAAGATTTCATATTTTATTAGGAGGATGGTTGCAACTCAAATCTGCTAGGTTAATAGAGATGTTTAGAGATGAGAATTTACATTTAAACATTAAAGTACTTCATGGCCTACCATCATTTTATGTATTTATCTGCTCTGGCAATTACTGAAGAACTTGGTATAAGGATTTCTTTGTTAAATATCCTTTACCTACTCTTTGAAAAGAGAAGACAATCACTTATTACAGGAGAGCCTCAGATTATGTACTGTCTCTTTAAGTAAGTACAGCTACATCTGCCAGGTACAGTCTCTGCAGAGGTATGGCCAAAATTCAGGTGCCAGGCTGAGCCTGTGGCCTCCATCGGAGACTTTCACGAAAAGAAAATTAATTTCCTAACTGGGCCTCCACAGAAACATTAAGAGCCATGAAGGAGAAAAGGAAGCAGGGTCAGGGAATAACCCCCCCCTTTTTTTTTGAGAAGCATCAGACATACATATCTTTAAAGTGTAGATATCTCAGGAGAGTGAAATTAAGTAAAGTCTGGAATTACTCAACAAAGCAAGCTTTTTTTAACATTTAGAAAAAATTTTAATGAAAACGAAACACTTCATTGCCCTATGGAGGATCTGAATGGCATACAAACTCAAATTATCTCTGCCATTCCACTGATCTGCACAGTATGTTTCCCTAGAGGATAGTGGTTGTGGATGATCAACCACCAAAGGTCAAAGGTGAACTAAAATCTTCACTGGCAAAGTCCTAGGACCATTCTTTAGTTTACTTTTTTGCAAGCATTGTTTAGTATGCGGACTTTCTTCTTTAAAAATAAGTATTATTTTACAGCTTTTCTGTAAGCTAGAATTGGTTCAAAAGAGGACATTTAAAAATGAATTTAATTTCAAAGCACAAAGGAAACATTACTTTTTGTAAACTTTTAGATTCATAGAAAATTCATAAGTAATTTCAAATACTTAAAAAATTTTCATTTAAAGTATAAGGCAAAGCATTTACAAAACTTTAAGTATATTGACCAGTTTTTAGAAGTTATGGAATAAAAGTACATTTCATTTAAACATTAAACATACAAAGCATTTATGTGGGTTTTCAAGTAATAGTTCATATATTTCACATTAACAATAGCTATTTCTTAGAAACAGAAGTAATATGGAGTAAATGTTCTTTTGCAAACAAAAAAATCTCCAACTAAAACACTTTATATTTTTAAGTACTTAAATTTGACTCAGTGATGAATCATTAGATATTAGTACCTTTACTTGTTACTCACATCTCCCTCTAGTTTCTCCTATAAGCACAAAAGGTTGTAAGGGAAATAAAATGCTATCTAAACATTTGCTTACTGTGTAGTCTGCAGTATATCATGCTCTCTTTATAGAAATGAATATAGTTAGAAACTGAGAACATAAACTGTGCCTCAAATAATTAACAGTAAACTGTATCAAACTTAAAATTTTCCAGCATAACCATGGTATATTTTCTCTATCCAGCTGTATCTTAAGTAGAATATACACATTACTACTTACATGATCATGGTTAAATCCATAGAGAATTCTGCAAAAATTTTTGTTTACTCAATAAATGCTTTTTAGAGTAAAACTGAAAACAAAGATAATTATTCATAGACTCTTCATTTAAGGACATAATTTACCCTGGTCATTAAACAATACTGCACTAATTCAAATGCACACAAACACTTTCTGTGTCTAAGGTGAATTTCCTAAAACAATGACTCACAAGAGTGTTTATTGAAAAGCCAAGTATCCCAGTGAAATTCTGTATGGCCAGTAACTGAAGGAGCCACAATCCATTTTCATCAACAGCATTCTATACAATATGCTTTTATAGAGTTTGAATTTTACCTTTATGAATTAATAGAACACTGCCCAAATATTATTGTTTTATTCATTACTTGTAGTAAAGTGACCTGCAGAAGACAAAGACCATGTCTAATGGAAATCTCTCTCCCTTTTCTTGTTCTTACATCTTTCTCCACAGAATAATAGCAATTTTTAAGAATTGTAGCCTAGCAAGGTCAGCCAGGTTAAAAGAAACTTATTAAAAAGTTTACTACGGCCATGGCTGGTAGCTCAGTTGGTTAGAGCATCATCCCTATACACCAATGCTGAGGGTTCATCTCTGGTCAGGGTGGTCAGGCATATGCAAAGTAACCAATGAGTGCAAAAATAAGGGAAAGAACAAATTGATGTTTCTCTCTCTCTCTCTCTCTCTCTCTCTCTCTCTCTCTTATCCTTTCTCTAAAATCAATCAATAAAATATTTAAAAATTTAAAAAAGGCTTATTAGTCACTGATATTTCTTGGATCTATGTTTATTTCCCACATAAATACCTAAGCTAAAATATATTGACAAGTGCTCTGAATATAACAATTAATATTCTCTTAAGGAGAATATCAGGAAATAAAAACATATGTATATACTGTATGTATGTGTGGAGGGGATGAGAACGTAAGGCTACTCAAACAGCAAAATTATTTCCCAAATAATTTGTCACTTGTAATCAGGTCTAACATGTTCTTATTACGGTAATAAGAAGACATGGTCATTCATCTGTGCTTTAAAAATTGATTTATTGAATTCTTGTTGTAAAGCCTTTTTTCTTACCTACAATCTTAAGATATATGCTTTCTCATAAATCCAAATACGTACCATTTTAAAATAAAAAGATAATATTAAATGATTCAGGACAATAGTTTTTTAAATATACAGCATTCTTTTGCCTAAAAATATATTTTAAAACATATTGCCAAATGATCTCCTATTTAAAATTATGTAGTAGAGCTTTTCATGAATTAAATTTATCTTACTCAAGAAGGTATTATAAATAAACACTTAAAACTAAAAAGTTCAAACATGAATGATTATTGATTTAAAAGAACACTATGAAGTAGAATAAGTAATAATTGCTGTAGAGAAATACTAGAGAGTTTTATGTGATCTCTCATTATAATTTAAAATAATGCTACAGGGAATGTAATCTTGGCTTGCTTACTTTTTCTTAATTGAGAATGCGAATATGAAAACCTAATAATGCAGTTCAAGTAAATAATAGTTTGCAATAATGGTGAATTTAGTAGGCTAAAACAATGCACATTTTACTAACATGTAATTCTTATTTTATAATTATTGTCATTATTTTACACTAAGATAAAAACCTAGATAATTTTTAGCTTTAATCTTGGAAATTGGTCTTAATAATTATGTTACATTAGAAGATGCTTATAGAAAAAGTTACCCAAATTATTTTTTGTGAGAAAATAAGCAGAAGTAATCATGTAAATTTTGAGTTGGGAAGCTCTGTTGCCTTAGACTTGTGACCCAAAATTTAATGATGAAATGGAGAAGATATAATGAAGTCTGTCAGAAAAACCAAAAGAAGGCAGATAAAAGTTCCCATATGGGTTGCTTATGGCATGCCTTATTTAATGATAGCTTTTGTCTTAATACTTTCAGAGCATTAAATTTCTGCTGAGTGCATCATTATTGGTGGTCATTGATATCAATCAACATTATTACTTATTTTTTTTCCTTTCATTTGAAACTTAAGGGAGACTTAAAAATGAAACTATATGTGTTTCTAATATGTAAAATATAGTTTGAAAAAATTCTGAAGCCTCAATGACTGTGTTTGGTTTTGGTTATTTTTGCCATACAATCATAAAAACATATGTATGTTTTAATGTGTGAGATTATGTATAGAGTAATTTTTCATTACAAAACATTACTGTGAAATTAATGATGGGAGATTGGTTAGAACTAGTGATAAATCAGAATTTTAGAATCATTTTAAAAAGATGAATTTATTACTTACAACTATATTTACAATAAATTAGTTATGAGTACATTGCTTTCCCTAATATACGTATGTTCCTGAGGAAAGGTAATCTAGTGTATCACATCATATCTAGAATAGAGGAAATGCTCGATGAATGTTTGATCAAATAAATGAATAATGCGTTAACCAATGACAAAAATTATTCCCTTTTACAAATACATAAAAGTAGTTTTTAAAAGGCACAACATTGTTAAAGTATCTCCTTTACAAGTTTGCATTTGTATATTGCATTTATTTCACTTTTCAAAATGTTTACACATCTTACTGCTGTGTTTCATCTTCACAATGAACCCTGATGTCGAAAGACCTTGTTATTTTCATTTTGAAAATAAGGAAATGAAACATTGAGAAGCAAACTGGCTTGTTGATCATAACAAACCAGTTATGTCACAGCTTGAATCCATGTCTTTTAACTTATTTCACCGTGGCATTTTTCCTATTCATAAATACTATTTAATTGCTAGATTTAAGCCCATCATAGGACTCTCTTGTTTTGGTTTTCCTGTCCATTGATTTTGCATAATATTTTCTCAGCCATTTAATTTATTCTTTTTTTCATTTAATTTATTCTTATTTTCTATTATAAATTCCTGCACATACTTCTAATTATAAATTTAGCAGAAATTAAAATGGAATAATTTTCTGCATTTTCTCTGCTGTAACATCACAGAAGTGTACTATTAAGATGAATTTAAAAATCTGAAGGTTTCCACTTCAGGTAATATGTTGGACGAGATATCCTGGTACAAAATGTATGGGCCATGCTTTGTGGCAGGCAGGAGATAAAGGTCAGGGCCTGAGTTGTGTGCACATGCTATGGAGGTTGAGGACAGGGTGGAAGTTGGCTGGGCATAGAAATGGCAAGAAAAGTGAGAGTAGTTTAAGATTGGGCTTTGGCCTCTACTTCAAAGTAACAGAAGTAGAGTTTACCAATAGCTTCCTGGGAAAATAGATAATTAAAACATGAGGCATACACATTATGGGATATTGAATTAAGAATGATCTGGTTTATAGAAAATACATTTGTATAAATCAAAAACATTCACCCAAGATAATAATAGATGTGCTATATAAAGATAAACATAAAAACACTTTAGAATATTTGCTGTATGGGAAGAGTATGATGATGGGGGTTAGGGATAAAACAGAATAAGTAAATAAAGTCAGAGGGGATTTGCTTGGACCAGTTATTATTGTGCACCATTAACTAATGGGTATAAGGACTATAATTATTGAATCCTATAAACCTGAGATTAAAGTAAAAAGAAGGAAGAAACAAACACAATGGATGTGTTAAAGAGCAGATTCAATACACTATACAGAGGAAAAAACAAACCTACAAGATGTAAAGGAATTACCTAGGATGTAAATTAGAACTATAAAATATGGGGAGAAAAGGTCAAACAACATAGAGTATAGAGTGAGAGAATCTAACACAGAGCTAGAAGGAGGTAATATTCAAAGAGATAGTGGCTGAGAATATCTTATATTGTACTTGATGAAAGACACACACATTCTCAGTCTCAAGAATCACAAGCATGATAAATAGAAACTAAAAACACTGAAGACAAAGAGAACATATTAAAGCTGTCAGAGAAAGAGGGCAGACTTCTACTGAATGATTAAACTGACTAAAGGCTAACCTCTTGAAAAACATGGAAGCTTTAGGAACATGCAATGTCTTCAATGTATTGCAAGGAAATGATTCTCACCTAGATGTGTGCACATAGTAAAATCATGTTTTTGGAATGAGGAAAATGAAAACGTCTCCAACCAAGCAAAAGTATTGTTGAGACCACAGGACCTTCCCTAAGGAACATTTAGAACATGTATTTCAGGAAGGAGAAAATAAATGCTGGAAAATCTATTTGCTTTCTAAGTACAGTAAACACTTCATAATGTTATTTAAATATCAAATTCTGCTTTAAAACAATAGCGCATTTCTGAATATTAAAAGTTATCATTAATGTAGCATGAATAACTTAGGTTTTACTATCTGTTTTGCCTCTTTAGATAAAGTATCATCATTTATCTCAGATGCCAGACAATCAGTTGCTTGGTAATCTGATACTAGAAATCTTTGAATCATGGACACGATGCTGCATTTGGCATATAAAATTATATTTCATTACCTAGTATTGTGATTCAAAATAAAACAAATAAACTCCAAGTCCAAAAGGTGAGGTGTTAAGAACAAATACTGCTATCAAGTTTCTGTTTATATAAATAGAAGCATTTAGGAAAGACTAAATTGCAACACTGGCATAATCTTATGGTTTATACTAAAGCCAAATGCTACAATCAATCCTGTAATGATTTCAACACTTGTTTCTGCAATAAACCAATACTAATGTCTAGAGTAATTGCTGAATATATAATAGGTTTTGTGTGTTCTTATACATTAAATCTTGTCAGATCTAACTTGAACACGAGTGGTCTTATATCAGAATAATTTTTTTTCCATTGAGCTATAGTATACAAGTAATAAAGAGCATTTATGGGTGATTAAATATTAAAGTTGAAGTATTTAATCTACTGCAAAAGTCATGTAATGAAAACATATCCTGGTGATATAGATATTATTGATATTATACCTGAAGGGAATATTTTCATTCAGTCTATCTCCTGGAAATTTAATTTCCTTCTCTGTGAATTTGGAAGTTGTTAGACTGTGTTCATTCCAGCACAAATTTCCAGTAGTACATAAAGTATGTATTTACATATTAGAGAAGAATTTAGGTGACTTTTAAAAATCCCACAGTGCTAAATCTATTGCCATCTATTTACTATCACAGATAAAAAATCACAGTATGTAGAAACTTAAAAACTCTATTTTTAGTTTATTATGATGTTAATTTTGATGTCCATTTTCACAACACCATCCTGTTTTATTTTATGAACAAGTACAAGCTGGAGTGATCTCAGATCAAATAAAAGTTAACATTTTTTTAAAATAAAAGAAGCAAAGCAATTACATTTGCAGAAATTAAAAACAAATTGATGAACTGATGATGTTTAGGTTGGTTTTGATAGATCTTTTTTCTCGCCTTTTAGCTTCTTTGAGATTTGACTTTGTACCTAAATAAAACATCAGAATCTGGGTACTGAATACCAATCAAGAAGCGGCCATAGTCTAGTTGTACAGGTTTATCATCTATTATTTCTAAATCAAAATAAGTTAAAAGTACAACTAACAATTGCTTTATTTCATTGATTGCCAAAAATCGGCCTGGGCATTTGCTGGCTCCCATTCCAAATGGCAGTACGTAATGCTTCAGCCTTTTGCCTCCTTTGAAAAAGTTGGTTTTCTTCTTACCATTTTCTACAAAACGGTCAAATCTATACTCCTGTGAAGAAGAAATGGAGAGTGTTACAATAAAAAAATTTATACGAAATAGTTTGAGTTCATGTGCACAAAATTGCCAGCTCCTCCTGCTTGTATTAAAAGGCTCCTTTTAAGATAATAAAACTAAGAACAAATCATGTATGAACTTTCAGAAAAACTCAAATTCTACTAAGAAGTTATTTTTCCCATATAGAGTAAAATCTAAATATTGTACCT
This sequence comes from Lasiurus cinereus, assembly GCA_011751065.1. NCBI lineage: Eukaryota > Metazoa > Chordata > Mammalia > Chiroptera > Vespertilionidae > Lasiurus > Lasiurus cinereus. The sequence continues at coordinate 7,522,251 of JAAGEH010000040.1, forward strand.
ATATGACTTTCTTTCCCAGCACATATTTCTCTCCTATGCTGAGTTTCCTAATTAAAGAAGTACTGTCTATTTTTATCATGTAAGGTGGGTCCTGACTCAGGAGTACTTGATAAACCAATGTTGGTAGAAGGTCAGGGCTCTGGCACTGGCACTATTGTTACTAGAATAATGAACAGGAGCTCTAACAAAGGATCTAGAATATGCTGTTTTTCCTATCTCTTCCCAGTCAGCTACTAGTGGATGAGAACTATGAACTTAGGATTCAATGGATATAAAATAATGAAATTCACATAAAGCACTAGAGCGTAGCTAAGCCACAAAATCAGTCTTGCTTGTTTTTTGATGTTGTACTGAATTTCTCCTATGACAGTTCTATTAGAATGAACTCTCTTTGTGGTAACTCTAGGATGGCAGGTGTTTCTGATATGTTTTTATAAATAAGTTATATTAGTTGTTACAGAAAATGATGGGAATGGTTCATCTCCGGTATTTGACCCACCATCTTAATTTACTCTCACTTGAGTTTGCAAGAGGAGACTGAGTGACCTTATTTCGGCCCATGGCGAATTAAACCATTGATTAAATTAACACGTGGCATGCATGAAAATGACCACATTTCTCCTGTGCTTGGTGCTCATTAGCATTAGACCTGCTCAGCACACAACTTTTATATGAACTACATGAAATCAAAGGCAAAGAGCAGGTCAGATAGAAAGCATTTCAGGTTATAGAGAAAACCCTACAATATCTGAGTAGATGCTGAATTCATCATAAACCACCTAACTGTCTCACTCCACACCAGTATTAATATCAGCAAAACAATTCCCTTTAAAAGTACGAAATTTATCCTCATTTATCTAGGATACATATTTTGATAAATAGGCAAGCTTAGAAAGCACACTTTGGGTAGCTTCTATTCCCCTCTAACTTGCAAGTTGATGGAATCAAAATGGCAAAATCGATCTACAGTAGAACACAAGTATATTTTCCCATAGAGCAATTTCTGGGATGTATCCAAATAGAATCTAATCAGTTTGAAATAAAAATCTCGCTTCATCCTAGGAATAAGGACACTCTTTGTTAACATCTATTTTGTTCCTGGAGATAGAGTTACTATATGACACTCTTTCCTGGTGACCTTTTTCCATTACTGTGGCCCAGGCCTGCTTGCCCAAGCTCAGTACTGCTGCTCCCTGACCAATCTGAGGAGATGAGCATACTCCCTGAGATCTCCTGGCCTTGGCCAAATAGTTTTAATTAATTTTGCCATGAAATGATTTGTTAGAAATAGTCTCACAGGAGTCCTAATGTTTAATCCAAAAATCCAAAAGAAAAACTTAGCTTAGGTAATGACTTCACAATATCCTGGTTTCATAAGTAAGCCAGAAACTGTCAGGGCTTTCCTCTTCTTCTCTGTGAAATGGAATGTGCAGTCCTCTGAGGGGCCATGGCGATCGACACTAATGGTCCCCTATCCCTGTGACCTTAGTGTTGACATTCAGTTCCCACAAATTTCTAGTCAAACAGTAATGTCACTCCTCTAATTTTCCATCATATTCAATGTCCTCATACTAAACATCATAGAAATTCCTATTTAGTTGGATATATTATGAAACAAGAAGGGGAAGGGTCAACTTTTTTTGCTGAGACTCTCATCAAAATCAAAGGGCACATAGGCATAAATATATTTTTGAGTGGAAATTTATTTTCAGTTTGTTTTCTTTCCATTGCCATGGCATAGAGAACCAGAGCGGACAAAATATTAGGAAGAGCTATTGGCCTGGCCGGCATGGCCCAGTAGTTGAGCACTGACCTATGAACCAGGAAGTTGTGTTTTGATTCTTGGTCAGAGCACATGCCCTGAACTTGGCTTGATCCTCACCGATCAATGATTCTCTCTTATCATTGATGTTTCTATCTCTCCCTCCCTCTTGGAAGTCAATAAAGATATTTCAAAAGACTTTTTTTTAAAAAAAAGAAAGGGCATTTGTTTAATGTTGACTTAAACTCTTACAGCCATAATAACTCAGTGCTTCATAATTAAAGCAGGTCAATTAAATGCAATATCATTAAGTGGATAAGAACCGACAAATTTTAAGAGAAAAGGTAAGGCACTGAAATTTCTCATTGCTCCTCTAATGATCGCTGTGGATGACTCCTCAATATATTCCTTCTGCATAAGATCTGTCGTGTGTGTGTGTGTGTGTGTGTGTGTGTGTGTGTGTGTGTTTTCATTTGTTTCTAGGCTCCAGTGATGGTAATCATATCATTCCTGCCTCTGACTGATTTAGGAGAGAGTGTGTGAACCACTCTCATCAGTGCTACAGGAGAAAAGTCTGTGAGGACTTCTCCCAGATGTCTTCTTGTAAAGAAAGAAAAACAAAGAAAGAAACAAACAAAAATAGTTCATCACCCTTTCTCCTCTAGACCTAATTATATATGAATATGATGACTGCAACTGCTGTGGCTTTCTTGCCACCAGGAAGAAGACAGAGTTAACTTTCAGAAAACGGTAGAGCCAAGAAATCCCAGGAAATTGTAATAGTCACACTGCTTTATTTATCTCTGTATTTTTAAAGTACCCAACTAGGTGCTATGCTCATAGTAGGGGTTCCATATTTGTTTCTTGACAAGGGCATTCAGAAAACTGGAAGATATGTGATTCAAGAAAGCCATGACCTGTTTACGTAATGTAATATTCTAGGGTCTTTTAAGCTTGAACATCCTGAAACCATGCCTTGTTGGGTTGGGAAAACCTATGTTTTGCTAAGGCTCTTCCATGTATATGTGCTCCTCATATTTTTGACCCAACAGCTATTGTCCGTTTTCTATATCGAAGGCCTGGTCTTCCCATTCATGACATGTAGTACACAAAAGACAGGATATGGGGAATGTGGACCTCTGATGAGCTCCTGGGCCAGGACTTTTAGTGACAAATGGTCAAGGGTAGATTTGCTTCCTTGACTGTCAGTGCATTGTTGTTTTTGGATGGAAATGTGTTATATAAACATCTCCAGTGTCTTATTGTGACCCTAAGTTGTTAAGAACAAAATGAATCAATTTATATGCCCACTAGTGGTAAATATTTAGTAAATGTTTATAGAATGATTACATAGGACCTTGTCAAGTCATAAAAATGGCTCTGAACTATAATTATTAGCATTCCACAACTAATTTCAAGAAAATAATACCATGACAAAAAATTAGCTAGTTAATTTTAATATTAGTCAGGTATAATTGACTAATGTTAAGTTTAGTAAATAATAGAGTGCTCATCAACTTAAGTTAGAGCTATCTCAGTGATGCTAAATCAGTATTCACAAAATTGCAATTCTCCCTTCCACAGGTTTAGTATGAGGCCAACCCTTCCAATTACTATTAAGATTGGTCAATATATTATGTAAAGTTCAGGCACTGCTATTTAGTTAGGAATGTGCTTGCAGCATATAAAAATACCATATTAGAAATATAAATCAGCACTTTTAGTATTTAACTTTGATTTAAAAATTCCTAAAATTCTAATTCATGGCCTTTTCTACCACTGGGCAGGGTTATGAGTGGAGGATCAGAATTCAAAGAACAGTACCATAAAAACAGTGGCGATTTGGCAAACATTTTTAATTTTTAAAATTTTATTATAGAGAGGAAGGAAGAGAGAGAGAGAGAGAGAGAGAAACATCAACGATGAGAAAGAATCATTGATTGGTGCCTTCTCACTGGGGATCAAGCCAGCAACCTGGACATGTACCCTGAACAGGAATTGAACTGTGACCTCCTGGTCATAGGTTGATGCTTAATTCCTCAGCCATGCTGGCCTGGCTGGGCTTTACTGGTAACTTTAATGTTGATTTTACTATTATGACATGAATGGTAAACTTCATAACTATTTGAATAATCATACAATGAAAATGATTTAAATATATTAAAATTACAGTCCTAGCAGGTTTGGCTCAGTGGATAGAGCATTGGCCTGTGGACTAAAGAGTCCTGGGTTCGATTCTCCTCAAGGGCACATGCCTGGGTTGCAGGCTTGATCCCCAGTAGAGGTTGTGCAGGAGGCAGCCAATTAATGATTCTCTCTCATCATTGATGTTTCTATCTCCCTTCCTCTCTGAAATCAATAAAAATATATTTTTAAAAATTACAGCTGGAAACAAAGCTATTTAAAAAGTTTTAACATTTTTCAAATATTAATTTGCCCTATTTATTGACTACCTATTTGTAGGTAAAAATTTTGATATTAACAAATGTGGAAATAAAGCTTAATGTCTGAGAAATGTTCATTCACTCACTAATACCTTACTTCTGACTTACTATCATCATTCATTTCATGTCCCTTCTGAAACACATAGAAACCATATATACATTCTACCTTGCCTATAATTTTTGCCTAAAACCAATGAAAATTGTCCTATTGTATTTGAAGTTGTCTTCTTATTAGTTTCCAAAATTCAACAATATTTTAATTCAGCTTGGTTCTGTGACATTTCACTTAGATACTGGGTTTAAAAGTGGTTCAGCTTTTGAACTGCTCCAAAAGAGAACCGAGGTTCCCCTTAAAAAATGGCATTTCACATACAAAAACCACTGCAGCAACAGCACGACTTCGTGATTTGCACAGGCAGAATATGAGTGCATTCAATTTGCATGCAGGTGGTGAACCTCTGAAGTGGTATTAAGGGATGAGCCAGGGTGGATTAATTTCCAGTCTTTGATATTCATTAACTCTAGCTTTGGGAAAAAAAATACAAGGAGATGACACAATTACCCTCAGAGCTTCATTCGTGAGCAGCAGCTTTACAATCTCAAGTTCATAATGCCATCCTAATTGATCAAGAAGGGGCACATATCTTTAGTAAGAGATGAAAACATATATGGACTTAACTATGACTATGATGGTATTTAACTTTGGGATATCAAACCCATTCTGGAAACACTTAGCAAAATCTAAGTGTCATCATTATTCTCTCAGCCTCCTGTCAATAGCTTGCCCTTTCAACATTCTCTGCCAAGGAAACCTAATTATGCCCTAAAGGAAATGATGGCCAAGGTACAGTGTCCATTTCATTTGGTGAAACTAGCTCCTAGTCTCATCATTGTATTCCGATTTATAGGTCATGAAAACTTAGAAAGAGAAATCTTTAGCAAACACTTCAGTAAACAGGAACATTTTCCTATTGGAGGAAAAAAAGAAACCATCAAACTCCCTCAAATGCCACCTGGAACATGGCGGTGAAAGGAAGAGCTAGAAAGAGCTCAAGAGGAAGAGGCATGTGTTCTTGCAGCATATAAGAAATAGCAATGGCCAGCTCGGTGATTATTTACCTCGGGAGCTTCAAAGATTTCAGGGTCGTGATGCATGAGTGGAGGAAATATGGCAACCAGGTCTCCCTTTCGTATGAGGTAGTCTCCGGTCTCTGAAGGTAGAGTCAAATCCTCTTGAACAAAACGAATGATGGATGAAAATGAGCAGAGTCGTAAAGCTTCGAGAATGGCACTTTCTGAGGGAAAACAAGCAAGCAACAGCTTCTTTTTTTAATCATTATTTTAAAATAGCTATTTATTTATTTTCATCACCATTTATTTCCCCCTATATCCTCCTCCACTTCCACCCACCCCCTTCTCTCTCTCCAATCAGCATATTACTGTGCATGTCCATAAGTAGTTCTTCCTCTTTTTTTCCCTCCCTTCCTCCCTCCCTCTCTCTCTCCCTCCCTCCCTTCTTTCTCTCTATCTGTCTATCTCTTTATTCTTTGGCAAGCAACAGCTCTTTAAAATATGACTGCTCCTGTGGTATGCCCACAATTTACCATGAAAGTTCACCACCAATAGCTTTGACTGAAAGGGAAACCCTTTCCTAATCAGATCACTGAGCACCAGGATGGTGGCCTGGTATGACCAGAGGGAGAAGGGGATGAGTGGGACAGCTGTGGTCTGTCCTTAATATGGCTTGGAGACATTTCAGAGACCGGAGCAACAGTACTGCGCTTGGGCAGAACATCAGTAGTTAGGATTTTTGTAGGACGGAATAGTTTGCAAGAGAGAAATGCTGTGTTATGGGCATACCCATTGTATGTAAATTAAAAGCACGTTTCGGTTAAACATCTGCTGGTAGGTCATTTCACCAACCTTCTGGAAAGCTATGCCTTTCAAGCCAGACTGAGGCATTTAATAACCACTTAGGCAGTTAACAGTAAAGTGATTGTAGTGAGGTTTCCTGAGACAGCTTAACACTTAATTTCTTTTAAGCTATCTGTAAATAAAGTGTGAGTCAGCATTTGCTGGAAAAATTTCAAAGGGGAAATACTTCTTCAGGGTTCAGAAGAAAACCCTAATTTCCCTCACTTCCAGGATAAATAGCAACCATCATCATAACCTGGAAGATTCCAGAAGCTGAATGTCCTTGCTTTCCCAGTGGCCTTCACCTTTTGCTCCTAGCACGACAGATTTTATGGCTAATTTCCGGCAATTTATCCTGGCAGTTTGAGGAGGAATTCCTTTGGGAATAATATGCATAATTTGCATAAATCATTCTGATAGCATGCATATCAGCATGTAGCTCCCGTCTGGGTCTGCATCTCTGCCTTCATAATCAAAACTGACTATGTTTGCACCAGTGTGAATGGGTCCTAGAATATAAAGCTTGCTTCCTTCTAATCAGAAATGTGAAAAAGAGCTCCAAATTGAGTATTTCCCCCCTTCACATGGTAACAAATGGTTGTGTTTATGGCTTGTAATGTAGAAACACACTTTACACACACACACACACACACACACACACACACACACGCACACACAGCCCAGTATGCTAGTGTTCAGCGAAGTTCTGAAACATAGGTACCTATTATTAGATTATAGAAGCAGACTGGTCAGTGAGGGCTTGTATCAGCCAAAATATAAAAATAGATGCTACTTCACTAAAATTTAAATCTATGCATGGCTTGCATAACGGTATCAAGTAGCTTTGGGTGCCTTCTCCCAGGAGGTTTTTCCTAAGCATGCATTTGTCTAAAGAAATGAGGCTGTGGTCAGCTGTGTGTGGGCAGTGTGGTGATTCGATGTGACGTACAATGAGGCTGCGCGTATTCTCCTGGACTGCCTTCGTTATTATAATCAGGCAGAGTCAAATCGGTTTGTTGGTGATGAGGCCAGAAAAGAACTTTGATTTTGGAACGTGAACTCTCCTGCAGATAGCCACAAGGCACCTGATACACGATGGATTTTAGCTGGCAGGACACCAAGCAACCAACATTTCTCTGGTGAAAATCAAGGGTGGGCTTCCCCTGTCTGGCTGCTGGCTCTGTTGGGTCAATAATAGCACAGCATCATTTTAACTTGTGGTGTGAAATGGTAGCTGACATATGTAGCAGCCTGTTCACCCACGAAGTCCAGTAGTGGTGTGGGAAGAAGAAACACAAAAGCAAAATAATGATGCCATGGCTGCTGTGACAGGACAGGCTTTTAACAGTCCAAATAACATGGTCACATCTGATTGGCCGACGTGCTCAGAGGGGTGGGGGTGGGGGCAAGCATGGCAGCTTGTGCCCACTGCAGTATCACAAATGACAATTGGGCAAGCATATCTTATGCAGAAGTTAATCACAATAATGGAGCACAAAGTGTGGCTTAGCGGTCAGATCATAAATGACAAATCTGTTTTACCTTCCAGTACCAGTTATGTGTGCAAGACGAGGTTGGCTCTCGCTCTGAGCGATCATGCCGATAATCATTAGAGGGCAGAAGTAATGAGATGCATTATTTTTAACAATGGAAAGCGGGACTTCTGTGGCTCTGTGTTGCCACAGACAGACACAAAAGCCAGCAGCTTTTCCACCAGCCCCAGTAAGAACGCAGGCAGAGCTATATGTTGAGAAGAATGACAATTGCACAATAAAAAAAAAATGCAGCTTCTACTTGTAGTTGTCATAGTTGAGCAGATACCAGCCAGTGCCACTGACAGACCAGCTGGGCCCTGGGAGGGCTTCCATGCTGCACCAGGAGGTACAGTAAATTATCCTGCACGGTAGAGCAACATCTGTTTCTGTGCTAGCGCCGAACAAACAAGGCAATTTAAAACATACCAAGGGATAACCAAGCAACAATTGAACATGACCCTCATTCCGCACCCCCCTCCTTCTCACGCACGAGGTGCTAAACTTTGTTGTGCAGCAAGCACTCCACGAAAGAGACACCAGGTTGGTATTTGATAAGGTGTTGTCAGAGGCATTTTACATAGTTCCAAAACGGAAAGAAAAAAAAGCTTATAGTATTGTTATTCTTAGAATCTTCCTTCCCCCTACTATCTTTATTTCTTTTATGCCAAAGCTAGCACTCAATTCTCAATTCGTTCTAGAATTTAAAAAAAAAACACAACTTTCCATATACTTATAAATATTCAGTCTTTAAACCTAATTTGCTATACTTAGTTCACATGCCTTCAAGCATTTGTCTTCCAATTTCCACTGAATAAATGCGTACTAATGAGAACTAGAGCAAGCTGCTGAGGCAAAGCTGGGTGACTTGGGTCTGGCCTGCCACCAGCTTGTGATAGGCGGGCAAATTGAGTTAAAATGAAAAGTCTTGTCAGCTGAAATTCAACATGGTAGCCAAACAGCAAGCTGTCAATCATTCTGGGCAAAACAAGGGGCTGCAGGTAATAAAAGGTCATTGTGATCATTAGTGCACTTGGCTTGCATGTGCACGTTAACTTTAATTAAACATGGCCTCTATCTGCAAATGTTTTATAAAACTTATTGTGCATAATGGATGGTTAGTTTACACTAACATTTAGCAGGTAATAGGACCCTCCACTTATGAAACACACTATAGAAAAATGCCTATCAAGAATGTAAATATTGGGGGGATAATTTACACCAGGCACTGTAAGATGCCAACAATGGCAATGGTGAGTAAGATAAAGCTACTCTTGTTTTATGTACTGAGCTTTATTGACCAATACACACAAGGAAATTCGTTTACCGAAATCCCCACAAGCAGCTTGCAATTCAGAGCCTGCATTGCCTTCTTCACCTGGCTGGGAAAGGTTTGTCTTTAGTATATAAAAATATTCTGATTCAGTATCCGCTGTAGGCAAAAAGCTGGGGACTGTGTTGTGCTAAAATGCTTACGTACAAGGTCAGTGTGAAGAAAAAGGGCAAGTGAAAGAAATGGTGGTAGAAAAAAGGCATATACACTCTCTCTTTTGCCCTCAGATCTCAATTCTAGCTGTAATAATTGACAGATGATTCTCATTTGCAGATTTAAAGTGAGGAAGCAGCGTTGGACTATCAATAATGCACGTTACAATGCAAACACAAATAAGCACATCCAAGTTTCTGTTTCACACTTAAGCCACATCTGTGTATGTGGAATGAATGCACGGTGACATGGCCAGGCTGTTAATTTGGGTCATCTTAATGATTGGTGCAGACTGTTATACCATCTGATTAGCCATGGTGATCAGTGGATAGCAGCGGTGACTGGAGTGAAATGAACAGCCAGACCCTGTCACAGTCTACTTGGGTGATCTTAGGAAGAAGGTAGGTGAGAAAGGGAGGGAGATGTGGAGGAAGTGTGCTCTAAAGGGTGTGAGGAAATGGAGGGAGGGTCCAGATATGTGAGTAATTTTATTCAACTACCTTCAAGACCAATGAGAAAGAAGGTAGATCTGAAATTGTAATAATCAGATCATTCAAAGTAAAAGAATTAATTTTGAGCTCAACAACTGTATATTTTAAGTACAGTTAAAAATAAATCAGAATTCATAGAAATGAATACCTACTTTCACTATGCTTTGCAGACATACCCTTTGGTTTACTGCTAAAATATAGACATGTAAAGTCAACATTCATATATTCAGTAAACATTTATCCAGGGCCTACTCAGCAAGGCATGGGCTATGGCTGCTGGTGTGAAATGGTAGCTGACATATGTAGGAAAGAGAGAACACAGAGTGTGGATTTGGCCTTCAAGGCTCCTGAAGTTTAAGTAGTTCACCTCTGGAAAGTAAATATAAACAGAATTGCTTCTGAAGATAGTAGTGAAGATATTGTACAATTTCTGATTGGCTATCTCCAATTATGGAATTCAGAAAGTCCATTTTATTACAAAGTGGTTTGTTGTGTGTTGTTTAACTGGGCTAAAATTGTCATTCCTTTCATTTCTCCCCTTTAGAAAACCCAAAGATCAAAATAGATGGCTTATATGCTAAGTATCTGACTGTTGGGCTGGTAGCTGCCCGATCCCTGTAGGGCCAGGCCGAGGGACTCCACCAGTACACCAATCAATGCACCAGGCCTCTAGTAAAAAATAAAGATCCAAATTCCTTTTCCACATAACAGCCCTTTAAAAATATTTAAGGAGCACTATCATGTCATTTTGAAGTTGTATGTCAGAGGAGGTAATGGCTTTCAGTTTTTTGACATTCTAGATGAATTCAATTAATAAATGTGCCACTAACAAGGGGTGTAACCAGGTGTGCTACTTCCGTTGGAAAAGTAGAGAGGAACTGCTTTCTCTGCCCTAGATACCATATTTGCATTAATGCTTTCTTGGAAGCAAATGAACAACATATTTTTGAGATATCACCACTGACTTATTTTAAGCTTCCTGATATCCCAGAGGTTTATCAGTACTGGCTGTCCATTAGAATCACCTGAGATGGTATAATGATAATAATGTCCCACAGATCAATGCAATCAGAACCACTGCATTCACAAACATTTTACACTTGTGCTTTCAAACCTTGGTTGCACGTTAGAATCATGAGCTTGTACCCAGGCCCCTGATATCAGAACTCTGTGGGTGGGACTAGGTTTGAGAATTTTTGAAACTTCCCAGATGATTGCAGTGAGGAATCCAGGCTGAGAACCAGGGCTTTAAACCCTTTTCTGTTCAGCCACACATTTCCTCATCCTATGCAGTTGTTTTTCAGACCTAAATACAATAATCTGCATTCTCATTAAATTTCCCTTTCAATCCTTTCAACTCCTGCTTCCAGCATTCATTAGATTATCTAACCCTCTTAGCTTTGTGCTGAGCTGGAAATGTGATAAACATCCAAATCAGTATACAGTATTTTACTTTTTAACCGATGTTTCCTTATATTATGTATAAAATTTTCTATGCTGCTTCAGCATGGCCAAGAGTGAACCTGAGTGGGGCAGTGAAGGATTGAGAAAAGACAGACAAGAGAATAAAAGCTGGGTCGTGGTGGGACACTGTCCTCTCTGATGGAGAGCTAGCGATAGCACCAAGGACTACAAACCGTGTCTTTATTTTACAGCCAGATGCCAGGAGGCAAAGTAAGGGCATGGTCAAAATGTTTACAACGTTCTTGTGAATTTTGATCCTACTCAATTACATGCACCTGATCTCTATCAAACCCACATCATTCAGGCCCCTGGGGCCACATGTTCAGACCATAGGTTCAAGCTTACAACTACAGCTGTTGGCTATAATTGTGCTGGGAGGGCTTTGCCATCCAACCTGGGACTTGCACGTGGCAATGAGTGGACTGTGCCTGAGGCTTGAACCTGTCCTAACACTGTGGCTGCTCTCCACAAATTTCATTGCCTTATGTACCCTTTTATGGAAGATGCCTCTCCCCTCAGCTCCAGTTAGAAGTTTCTAATATGAAGCAGAATTGCTACTGCTTGTGCATCCCCACTGGAAGAGAGGACAACTTTTCTACTGTTGTCTAAATCATGTACAATTTTAATTTCTCAAATACAATTATTTTAGAACATTAAATAAGTTTTTTCTCAATATAGTACCCAAAATTGTGCCAAATATACCACAGTAACATGTTAATAATGAGGGAAACCATATGTCAGGGATATATAGAAATTCTATTATTTTTGTAACTTTTTTGTAAATCTAAAACTATTCTAAAAGCAAAGCTTATTTTTATTAAAAAAAAAACCTCTATAAAATTCTGATGTGAACCTCAAGCCCCAACTTTACACTTAAACCCAATTATATTTGAGAATCAGTGATACATATCAGACAAAAACTAGGTCTCTGGTACGTCTCTGGAGCATTTTTCTAGGAAGTGACAGTGTTTATAGGTTAGCACTGAAGTTAGGCCTGGCATCAATTTCTGGCTCCTCCACTATCAAGCTGTATGATTTGGGGTAGTTAACTAATCTTTTTGAACCTTGTTACCCAAGAATTAAAGATAACTCTTGAGGATTAAATAAGCTAATTACATAAAGCAGTTAATATAATGCCTGCTACATAGTAAAATAATGATTAATACTGTCATACCTAATGTCTCAACCTGAAATGAAAAATAAAGTTAACTCTATCATCACCTAGCCCACATTTTCAGATCTTGTCCATGTAAGTATCATGGCTGGCTTTGTTGAATAATGATACAAAGACGTCCTCTTCCCTATCAGTTCAGATAATGAAAAGGACTCCAGTGATTTCTGTGTCAGACAGATCTGAGGGGAAAAGGCTGGGTGTGGACAGAGAATCCAAGTTAAAGTTCTGCCTCTCTCCTTTGCCTCCATAACCTGAAGGAAGTCATTTAGCACCCTGAGAATTTTATCATCTGTATAAATAATGGCAAAATAATATCTGATCCAGTTCCCCAAGTATCTTGGCAAAGATCACATGAAACAACACAAGTTCATTAAGTTGCTGTGAAATATTGAAATAATCAATAGATTTAATATGGACTATGCCCAATAATCACTATTATTTATTAATAATCTTTATTTTTTCCAACTAATCGTTTTTCTGTCCCCTCCCAACTACTCAGAAAAAATGGGTTTAGAAATGTCTTATAGAATTTTACTGAAGATCACAGCAACCTTATAATTCTAGAGTTAACTATAATACTTTTAAAAGAGTATTAAAATTTTGCTGAGCCCTAGTTTTATAGCACTTCCTTTTATTCCAATATTCCTCACTTGGACCACATTTGCAGCTTTTCTGATTTTCAAGGTATCTCATGGGACAAAATTGGGTGCCTGCAATTCATCTGAGCAGTTTAGGAGTTATAATCCACTATGCCTTATGTTCTTACTTAAGAGTTCAGTTGCTCTTTTCATGTGTGTTAAGCAGAAGGTGCCCTTCTGTGGGGTAAGGTAGACTTGAATTTGATAACAGCTTGGCTCACAGATACTTGAAAATAAATAAAACAATATAAACACTGTAGAGATGACATCGAGGTTAAATGTCATCTTGGTGATAACAGATAATATTCATTGAACCCATACTTTTTATTAAATTATTTATATACATTATTTTGGCAAAGCTTGAAAAAGTAGGACTCAAGATTATTTGCTATTCATTAATCAAAATGTTAATTTTGAGACTTCCACTCCTTGCATTATCTCTTACTTTTAGAGTTTTTCAAACTTTTATTTTATCAGCAACTCTTTCTATTTGGATTTAGGGTCCTCCAAGGAACCCCACTGTAACTATTTTAAATTTACATTTAAATTTAATGGTAGAGATCTTTGCTAAATTTACATAACATTTTAGTGAAGTCATAATAAGCAGAATTCCTCTAATATGTATGTAAATATGTAAAAATATAAAGTTACATTTTTCTTTAAGAGAAAGATAGAATGGTTTTAAAGAAATATTTTCAAGAGCATTGGATCCAAGCATAAATTCATTACAACCACTGACAACAAACAATTGCTTGAGCTTGATATTTAAAAACCTAATCCATGTTACACATTTTAACTTTTGCTGACATTAGGTGTATATAGATGTCAGAGGAAATTTGATAAGTTTGAGGCCTACAGGATTGGCCAGAATGTCGGTAAGATATGCACAATGCTTTGCATCACCTGTACCCCATTGGGTACTGCTGCTTATCTGCTCTAGAGAAATCATTTTTGTTTAGGAACAAGATACCCTTTTCTATGGCATTTTAACTTTTCTTTTCAATCTTATGTTTAATAAATGTATGTGATATCTCTGTAAAAATAATTTCTTGTCCCTCTCCTGAACTAGTAACAAAATTCTCTGTCTTGGTTTAAAAAAAAACAAAACAAGCAGCATTCATTTCATCCTTGTGATTTTTTGCAATAATAAAAATTCACAATATCTCTATAAAAAGAAATTGTAATACTTTCAACAATAAACATCTTTAAAAAATATATTTTATTGATTTTTTACAGAGAGGAAGGGAGAAGGATAGAGAGCCAGAAACATCGATGAGAGAAACATCGACCAGCTGCCTCCTGCACACTCCCTACTGGGGATGTGCCCGAAACCAAGGTACATGCCCTTGACCAGAATCAAACTTAAGACTCTTGAGTCTGCAGGCCGACGATCTATCCAGTAAGCCAAACTAGTTAGGGCAATAAATTTTTTTTAAAAAGAGAAATTGTACTTAGAATACATAGAACTCTTTCCTTAAGGAAATAAGAAGAAGAAGCACATACACTCACCATGTGGTACACTGCAAATACTTAATTTTATAAATTTTGCCTATTGTACATATAGCTCTAGCTCTTCTAATATACAGAAATACAGTCGAGCTATGACTAGATGCAGAGGTTATCTATTGTGTTACTTAGTCATAGAAAAGTTTGCTTCACTCTGCATAAAACAGTCTATCTCATGAAAGTAAAAACACATCCTATTTTCTATAAGATTAAATTCTCCGAGAGCCAAGATCTCTGCTGGTAACCGAAGTTGTGGAAAACAGAGGTCCACCTTCCAGATGATGGAAAACATGCCTTTAATCAGGTGGATCCTCACTCATGTGGGATTGTTATTCATTTAGTGAAGATCCATGAGCTATAAATTTGAATCCTCCAAGGAGGAAAATCTCTAGCGCTCGCTATGGACTTGAATGGACCCAAATTATAACTCTGGAACCTGCCATTTCTTTTGGGCAAATAAATATAAACTTTCCTCTTTTGATATTATAGTTTTAAAATGATCCTTTCTTTCAACAATGGGAAGCTGAATTAAGAGTTGATCAATTTCAACTAAAGTTTTATGAGTAATAACTATGAATACAAAAACCTATTCTTTGAAGTTTATTTGCTTTACTTTTCATATACATAATCTGATTCATAAAATGCAACTGAATATGTGGGAAATGCAACCTTGATTTCACAGAACCAAAAATCTATTCAAAATAAACTGTGTATCCATGTGAAGGTAACTGTCCAGAACTGTACACAATTTTGTGCATTTCTTCCCCATTAATTCTCAAAAGAAAAATAAGATAATATTTGAATTTTAGTAATGTGGGATTATTTTCTTTCACGAAGAAAATTCAAAATAACTTTGATAATATGTACTCCAAAACAGCAAATTGTAAAGTGACATATTTTTCCTAATTGACTGAACAAACTAGCCACCTGTCAATACAAGGCCAGCTTCTAGCTATTGCCTCTGATGGGTTTTATCCTAACTAGTGAGAACCAACTGGCAGTCATGACCTGTAGGGCCTTTATATGCACAATATCCCACCAAAAAATCTGGAACATATTTAGAAGATAAAAAATTGAGGCCAACAGGGGTTAAAATACTTGCCTACATTGTTAAATGAGTGAAGCAACAGAGAAATGTAAAGACTTATCCCTCCATTTGTCCAGAGGAACTTGGACTATTATATAGTAAATGATACCATAGGATGATATACCAATACAGAAGGGACAGAAGATAACTCATCAATATGGAATTTAACTTTGGAAATTAAAGTTCATCACATATGCCCTAACCAGTTTGGCTCAGTGGATAGAGTCTCAGGTTCAATTCCAGCCAAGGGCATGTACCTTGGTTGTGGGCACATTCCCAGTAGTGGATGTGCAGGAGGCAGTGGATTGATGTTTCTCTCTCATCGGTGTTTCTAACTCTCTATCTCTCTCCCTTCCTCTCTGTAAAAAAAAATAATAAAGTATATTTTAAAAAATAAAAGTTCATCACATAATCACAGTGCTCTTATCAAAACTAGCAAAGTAGAATGCAATCCACTGTCGTCAAAAATTCATGTCACCAGTACATAGGTATTATGTAGATACAGAAAAACACCTTAGTCATTCCTGACTTCAAATGTATTTAACAGAGACCATGCATATCTCATGAGTCAGTGAATCCTATATAATAAAGAGGGAATATGCAAATTGACCATCACTCCATCACTAAGATGGCTGCACCCACACCTGAGGCCAAGTTTCCATAAAGAGCCTTAATGAGCAATCAGCAGGGACCTGAGGCTATACCCTCCTCGCCCCTGGGGGGCTTGACAGGGGATCTCAGGCCCTACCCAGCAGGGCTTAAATGGGGCCTCAGGCCCTGTCCCCCACTCATAAGGGCTTGACAGGGGACCTCAAAGTGCACTTCCCATCCTGGTGGTGGGCTAGGGGACCTCAGGCTGCTCTCCCTTCCCCAGTGCCAGGATAAGGGACCTCAGGCCACAACCCCCACCAGGTGGGGCTTGATGTGGGACCTCAAGGTTTGCTTCCCATCCTGGTGCTGGGCTAGGGGACCTCAGGCTGCTCCCCCTGCCCCAGCACTAGGCTGGGGAACCTCAGGCTGTGCCCTCCCACCACCACCTGGCAGGGCTTGACAGGGGACCTCAAGGTACACCCCCAGTGCTGGGAGAACTCAGGCCACGCCCCTGCCCAGCAGTGTTTGAGGGGGAATCTGAGGCTGTACACCCCTGCCTGGTGGGGTTTGACAGGGACCTCAGGCCATGCCCCCCCACCCAGTAGGGATTGACAGGGAGTCTCAGGCCATGTCCCTAGCATGGCTTGATTGAGGACCATATCCCCCTGCCTCAGTCTGGGCTGGGGGGACCTTAGGTCACATCCCCCATTCTGGCACTGGGCCAAGGGACCTGAGGCTACACCCCCTTCCCAGCAGGGCTTTGACATGGGTGGGACTAGCTGGGTCTGGATCTAGCCCAATAAGGGGAGGGCAGCCGGGTCTGGGTCTCACACAATTTTGAGATGCATGTAGATGGGCGGGAACTTGACTCGGGGTCCTGTGGTGAGCCCCAGACTCTGACAGGAGGAAGATTTTCATACACATTTTACTAATTTTCTATCATCTCTGACACTTTTATTATAGAGAAAGGGCAAATAGCAATATTAAATTATTTCCTCTAATTAATCCCCTTTTAATGTGCACAAATTTTGTGCACCCATGCACCGGGT
This sequence comes from Lasiurus cinereus, assembly GCA_011751065.1. Lineage (NCBI taxonomy): Eukaryota > Metazoa > Chordata > Mammalia > Chiroptera > Vespertilionidae > Lasiurus > Lasiurus cinereus. Next base: position 7,539,389 of record JAAGEH010000040.1, read on the forward strand.
CACTAGTGTTTTTTAAAATACTGACATTTCACATGAAGTAATTTATGTTTTCTTTTCCTTTGCTCTCTCCCTTTTTTTTTTCTTTTTCACCCCCAAGTGTGTTTAAATCATAAACTTTCAGTGGAAATCACTTGTACTACATTTTTGAGAATCATGTAGTCCAAGCTATATAAAATATCCTAATTGCTGCATGAAAATACAGACATCATTTAAGGTAGAATAAATATGTTTTGTACATTCTTGCATTCCTGAAATACCTTATTTTTTCAAGCTCCAAATATCTTTCTTGACAAGATAGAGCAGCAGTGTTTGGAAAGCATTAGCATGTCAACAGATGCTCAGAATCAAATGACTTAATAGGCAGAAACTATTTTTTTTTCCCAAATAATTGCAAAGCTTTGGTCTAGCCTTTTGCATACCTTGCATAGTTAATTACCTAGGCCTTAATGTTTACATGCAATGAAAGTATCTACAACTATAAACTACATAATTTATAATTGATGTAAATGAGTGTTATTATGTCAATTAGACAGCTGTGTCCTCCACCTCTTGGTAAACAGCTTTGAGTGATAAACTGAGTTAGCAGAGAAGTAACCTTCTTTTCTTCATAACAGATAAAAATAAATTACCTAGGTAGACCAGGCTGTCCAATTGTTCTCTGGTGATGTGGATGGAAAATCCAGACCCTTGCTTTTGACCTGTTGACTGCAGCAAATGGTCAATTTCGTCACGCAGCACTGCCATAGCTTCTGGGTGCCGTAGAAGGTAATAGATCGTCCAGAACATAGTTGGAATAGTGTTTGCCACAGAGGCCCAGAGAAAGCCTAAATGATGTGCTGGGAGAAAATAAGTGAAAAGGAAGATTAATAGCGTTTATTACACTGATTAGATTTGCAGTGTGCTAATTAAAAGATGTTAGGACACAGACCCAGCCAAGGATCAGTGCATGCTAATGAGGACCAATAGGCTTCTGAAGTCTAATTTTCTGCTTAATGAGAATAGTTTAAAATGTAATGTGTGTGGGGGTTGGGGGTGGGGAGATGGGGGAATGAGATAAGAGGAGTAAACGCAGCTTAGCTATACTCTTTCTCATTATCACCATTAAGTATCTTGTTTTACCACCTCAGCAAAAAAAAAAAAATCAATTATCACAGAGGGTTGCTTCAGAGTAAAACATTTTTTCATTAGCCAATTAGAGCGAGTATAAAATTTTTCAAGGTCGCCATTTTTGTCTTTTTATTTCAAAGGTCTATTGTAAATTATTCTATTTTAAACAAGTAATCATTCAGAAGTTTCTTACCTCCTATTTCAAAGTCCTTGAATGTATAGTATTTCTCCAGGATATCTTGCCTCATTTGAACAACTTCTGACCATCCTTGTATATTAGCCAAGTTTTCTGATGTCAAGTGTTTTATAAGTTTCTTTTGAATAGACTTGACATTTCCTAGAAGCTCAATGGGTATATCTGATAGTAAATATATGAATTTGGCATCAAATTTAAAAAAATCATCTTTAAGTTCAGCAATAAATTCTTTCCTATCACCAACAACAGATTTTCCATATATGGTTGCAAATGTGGTCTCAAATATTATTGAGCTGCAGAATGTCAACAGGTATGCCATGTCCCAACTTGTAGTTTTAAATAGTTTGGGTTCAAAAACTTGTTGTAGGTTCTGGGTCATGTTTTCCATGAGTAGGTCCAAAGATTTCCCTTGTAAAAGTTTATAACAGTCATGAAGTTCATCGTTCAGGTCATCATCCGTCATCAACTTTTGGATGGAAAATACTTTCTTTAATATATTCTTACTAAACATTCGAAAACTTAATTTCTGATTTTTCATCACTGACTGGTACCGGTAAGGGTCCAGAATAAATGTTATGTACTTTCCTAAAAGAAATGAAAATATGAGCTCATTTGTTAGCAAAGTAAACAGTCCCCCACTCCAAAATTTGACAATATTTTAATGAAAAGTAGATCTTAGTAACTAACATCTAGGAATGTGCAAAGTCTAATAAAAATCCATTTCATTCAAAGGTCCATTACGTGTTTCCTTTTAAAATGGAAGGTAATGGGCCAAAAGTGGTTTGGCTCAATGGATAGAGCGTCAGCCTGTGGACTGAAAGGTCCCAGATTCGATTATGGTCAAGGGAATGTACCTTGGTTGCAGGCACAACCTCTGTGAGGGGTGTGCAGGAGGCAGCTGATCAATGTTTCTCTCTCATCAATGTTTCTAACTCTCTCTCTCTCTCTCCCTCTCTGTAAAAAATCAATAAAATACATTTTTAAAATAAGGAAGATAATGGGAAAAACTCTAGAAGCTTGAAGTTAAATATTCTGAAATCTTAACGAATTAATAAAACACAGTATAAACCCTGGCCAAGTAGCTCAATTGGTTAGAGCACTGCCCCCATACTACCACGCTTACAGGTTTGATTCCTTATCAGGGCACATACAAGAATCAACCAATGAATACATAGATGGGTGGAACAACAAATCAATATTTCTCTCTCTCCCCTTTTCTTTCTCTCTGTAAAAATCAATTAAAATGTTTAAGGTAGTGTACTCATCAAATTTTTATTTTAACTAAGTGCCCAAATATTTAAATTATCCTTTATATATACTCAGAATCCCTTGACTTAAACATGTCTCATATTTTCTCTCCAATAACATAAACAAATAACAAAATATCAAATTGGTAAGATGACATTTCCACTATTGATTTTTTATTTATTTATACTTCATCAAGAGCTTTTTCATAGTTGGTATCATCTTAGCTTTGGCTGGATACAATAATTTTAACTCAAATGAAGATATGGTATGAAGAAGGTACTCATAAATGAATTCCTAATTCAACACTAACAACAAAATCACAAAAGACCAGAATTTTCATTTGTAAAGATGAGAAAATAATGGCTCACAAAGATCTAGTGACATGTCCAAAGTCACATACTGAAACAGAATGTCAAATTAGAATTCATTCCTTCATTCATTTATATTTATTCAACTTTTATTGAAATCCAGACATTTAGTTGGATTTTGTTCCTCTTGAGGTATAAAAATGTAAAGGAAACATTGTATTATGTGGATGGATAGTGATATAGCAGATGTGTGAGGCAGAAAGTGGAATGTGCCTCAGTCTGCTTTCAGAAGTTATTAGAAATGGTTGAGATGGTGACATTTGGTCTTTTCATACATTAGTGTTGTCCAATCTTATTAATTAAAAGGTATACGGTTCTGGTCAAATATATAGTTTCTTTCTGATTCTGATTTATGAAGCCTGGAGTACTTAATATTGTTTTAAAACTTCTTGTAATTATATGTAATACAGTATGCACATAGTATTAAATAATAGCATATAATAAGTTTTTCCTTCCCTAATACATGAAGTTTAGTTGCTCCTATTTACTTTGATACCTATTTATTGTCTTCTAGAAAAACAATAATTAAAGCTTGAAGAATGGAAGATCATCTACACTTTCCTCTTAAACTTATCATTCCTCTGTGTGTGTGCAGTTACATTGGTGTAGCTTTCTGAGATAAATGACTTCTCGCTTACTATTTATGGTAACTCCAACAGCATCACAGAACTTAAATTTAATTTGGTAAAGATTTAGGATAAAGTTAAGGATAATTTTCAACCTAATCCTGGTAAAAGCTTGGAGGCAGAGAAGGGCAGAAGAGGGCAATAGAGAAAAAAAAGACATATGTAATACTTTCAACAATAAAGATATATTAAAAAATAATCATTTGTATCAATGTTCAATATATGATCTAGAGTTCATTTTAAAAAGATAAATGTTTTCTCTTTGTTTTATAATTGTGTAGCATCATTCAATATTTTGATATACATGGAGATACATGCACTATTATTTTTTTCTAAAAATGAATCATATGACTTAAATTTTATTCACTCTATTTCCTCTTGATTTATTTAATAAGGAGGGGCCAATATAAGAATGAGAGGAAGCTAGAAATGACTACTCATTCTTATCAGATCCCAAAGCTATATCTACAAAATCCACTCAATTGTTCAACTGGATTTGGGCATATTTTATTACACCTGCCTTATACCATAGCAGCTTAATTAAATAAAACTGCCAGCATCTGCCTGATGAATAATTGAAAAAAATCAATTCTCTTATTTTTTCAAAAGACATAATTTTAGGCAAAGCTGTGTATTATCACAGTTGGTGATTCATACTTTTCTCCTTTCACTAAATGAAATAATTTTACTAAACATCTTTATGGTTATTTTAAATTTGTCACTAAAGTTCAGAGAATGTATGAAAGATTCAGTTTGTGATATACATAATTATCAGAGTATATTCTGATTTTTTTCTATAAATTTTACACAATCATCAAAATCTAAGTGGAAAGATAAAACTCTATTCAGCTATGGGAGCATGAGCTACTGGCTGCTGGCCTACGGAAGTACAGGCTGTATGCTGGGTAGAGTTTTGGTCTATAATTCATTACAAACACATATTTATCCTCTCTCTTTTTCTTCATCTCTCTTTGGGGGGAGGAGATGGGGAGAAACTGTAACATTAATTTTTTTAAAAAATGGGTAAATGTGTAAAAGCATTCTGGTTAGCAATCGATTATTGTTTTTTATTTTTATTTTTTAAAATATATTTTATTGATTTTTTACAGAGAGGAAGGGAGAGGGATAGAAAGTTAGAAACATCAATGAGAGAGACAGACATCGATCAGCCACCTCCTGCACGCCCCCTACTGGGGATGTACCAGCAACCAAGATACATGCCCTTGCTGGAATCAAACCTGGGACCTTTCGATCCAAAGGCTGATGCTCTATCCACTGAACCAAACCAGTTTCAGCGATTATTGTTTTTTGCATATAGTCTCTCTGATATAAAAATCATTACTGACCAGTTTAAAGCAATTTGTAGATAAAATTCTCACTGTTTTCAGGCTCTTTACATTCTAGGATCTGTATTTTCTCTTTCTCATTTTTATTTTAATTTTCTTCTACGTCAAGGCATTGTGTTTTTATCTCTCTGAGTAAGATGTGGATTTCTTTAAAAGTAGATGTTTTGATTTTCTGGATTTTACTCTTCAACTGGGTTTGAAAGTACTAGTAACCCAGGAGATGTTAGCTGGCTTTCCAACTTTTAATCTTCAGTATAAACAATTTAAGCTAAGTTTTCCAAAATTAATATTAATTTAAACCATCTGTCCACCATCTGCTAATGTGAGATGCAAAACCAGAGTTTCTTTGTAATCTTTAATCAGGCAGTTAGGAAAACACATATACATTCATAAAATAAATTTAAATTTCTTAACAAAGGGAACCTGAAAAGTTATTTTGAAGGCCATGGATTCTTGGAGCAAAATTAACTTTCCCTCTAGTGTAATGTGATGTAAATGAATACCAAGTATTAACAAGCAAGTTGCCTAGTTCACAAAGATCACAAGGTAGAAACAATATCTTTTGCCATGTTTTTCAAAAAGAGAAGAATGGTTTCTAAATATCAATGTCAAAATGAGGCTCACTTTTACAATATATATCATATACATATGATACACATATACATACATGTATGATATGCATACATATCCATATATGTGTGTGTGTGTGTGTGTTTGTGTGTGTATGTGTGTGTGTGTGTATATATATATATATATATTTGAAAATAGGGTAAAAAAATGTGAATGTTTTCTTTACTGATAATTTCATCATTTTCCCTTTTTAGGAGCTGCCTGGGCCTCAAGGTTTCAACTCCAGCATTCCCCTATAAACCTGTGCATGATCCTTTTCTAACTCAACTGTCTTTTCACTTCCTTTAAATTTAGTTCTTTCAAGAAGATGAAACTACATGATGCAAAGTATGTCAGCAAATGCCAAAAAGCAAATAAGGTCACTCACACTGATATTTTATATACACAGAAAGTTTGATATCTGGATCATCATAAATTGAGTTTTGATGTTTTATTTCAGATATTTGGTGCTTTACAGAGACATATCCATGGGAATTCAGGACAATTATTTGACTATTTGAAGTAGAAATGCTCAGTCAACAAATCTGACCTTAAAATCTGAATTTTAAAGAACTTTTCCATAATTATAAACTTTTAATCTCTATGTTTAGTTTGTTCTTCAATAGATTTTTTAAAAAAGTCTCAAGTTGGCCGAAACCGGTTTGGCTCAATGGATAGAGTGTAGGCCTGTGGACTGAGGGGTCCCAGGTTCGATTCCAGTCAAGGGCATGTACCTTGGTTTCGGGCACATCCCCAGTGGGGGGCGTGGAGGAGGCAGCTGATCGATTTCTCTCTCTCTCATCGATATTTCTAGCTTTCTATCCCTCTTCCTTTCTCTCTGTGAAAGATCAATAAAATATATTTTAAAAAATAATAAAAAATAAAAAGTCTCAAGTTGAAAATATTAGTTGGAGGAGTTGAATAGAAACCAACTTTTTGTTGTATGAGGCTGACCACATTACATACTCCCCCACTTATTAGAGAGATTTCACTAGCTGTTGACAATGACATACAGGGTTGCTTCGCTGGGGTGACATCTAGGGAAAATGATTCTGCTGCAATATCACACAAAACCAATTAGAGAACTATTTTCTGCGACAGGTCACAAATTTACGTGGTTTCTCATGAAAAGATGTACCTTTTAATTTCTTTATTAAGATGACATCATGTCCCTTGAGACTTTTGGGGATGACAATCATTTGTTCATCATACAAGAACATTACTTACTGAAATCACATTATGGGACAACTATGGAAGACTGCTCCTCTTTCACATTTTCCAAATGAGCTATTTGGCAAAATGATTATTAAAATCATATACATTAATAGGATATCTTGGCAGGAATTTATTCAAACCTTAGTAAGAAGGCAAAGAGAAATAGCAGTACATATTCAACTATGGTTGTCTACTGTTGAATTAAAAAAACCCAACCATGGTCAAATTATTTAGATAGTAGAAATTCAGCCAACTTATCAGTATCTAAAACTAAGATACCAAGTGTCAGCAGAAATCGGTTGCTTTGTGTAAAGTGAATACAATTATTCAAATCTGCCACAAGTTTGTGCTTAATTATCTAAGGTTATTTCTGTATAATTCACTTAAAAATGAAAAGTAAAATTTTCAATGATGTATTATATCTACTCATTAGAACACACAGTTGATTTTTTTTTTGAAGTGAAGAATACAGTTTTGTATTAATGAAGCCAAAATCTCACTTAGAGTAGAAGAACCAGCTATGGCCTTTAATTGTATTCTGGTAAGTATTTAATCAGCTCTGAGATATTGGGAAATTCCTCATCAATTATTTATTGTGAATCAATCCATGTTGAGCTCTGGATTAAAAGTTGGCAATGAAGAAGCTAGAGAATAATGAAAGGAAATAGACAACTGAATTGGCTATACATTCACAATTTATTGAAAGCTATGAAAGAGGTGATAGCGGAGTAACTGGAGACTGGGGAAGAAGCATCAACATAACATGAGGAGGGGTAGTGGACAGTGAGGGCTTTGAGGAGAAAGAGATATGTGACTATGGCCTCAGAGGATGAGTCCATGGCAGTCATCTTTTGAGGATGCCTCACAAAGAGAAGAATGGCATTCTGACCGAATCAACAGCAAAGTGGCACCAAAGGGCATGGTGTATGAAGAGGAAATCTCAAACCACCTGGTGCTTTGATGGTACATTAAGCACAAGGTTAGCAGTAGCAAGAGATAAGGCTGGAGAGGTAGGTGGGTCCCAGACTTTGGGAACCCTTGCAAGGATTATGTTTATATATTATAATTTCTCTTTTTCTAAGATGCATGATTTTTTTCCACTTCAATTTTTTTGAAATCATACAATTACTTTTGGAAAAGACTCGCCAGCTGCCAGGTAAAGGAGGCAGTTGTGATGAAATGGATACTGCCTGCTCGCTTGTGTGAGAACTCAACCATGCCGACAATTTCATCCAGTTGGACCATTTTTCCTCCCAATTACATTGAAATGGTAGCGATGAAGTGAAGTTACTCTATGTACAAAACATTGCTTCTGATACTCAGTTAAGTAATTATAGCAAGAAGAAATGATCTAAGTAGAGCGTACAATATAGGTAATTCTTGAAAAATCTGTATGCTAAAAAGAAAAAAAAAGAAATGAAAAGTAACTAGACAGAGAACATAGGAGAAGCTTAATTAAACATAGTTATAAGCTAAGGATAAGAACTCAAGAGAGAAAAAAATGAAAACGCATGTATGAAAGGAATAAATAATGAAATGCCAGTCCAGAGAAAGCAGGCAGTAAGGGTCATGAAGACAAAGGCCTGGATTGTCTTGAACAATCTTTGAAACTGGAGAAAAGGTGTTAAGAACAACTGAGAGACATGGTACATTTAGTAGGCATGTGGAGATCTGAGTGAGGTCATACATGATGTGTTCCATTTCTTTAGGAAGAAGAGTGAACTGTGTACCAGAGCCCAGTGAGAGATAGGGAGCTGGAATACACCTGCCTTCTCACTAGCACACCCAACCAGAAGTCAGAGGCAAAGGAGTGTAGAGAATTTAGACTGTAGAGCTAGGTCTTCTGGAGCACAGACAGGACAGACAGAAGTCCACAACCAGAATAGCTAGCCCAGGTGATAAGCTGATGTGGAAGACTGTGCAAAGATGGCCACAATAAATTCCTGCTAACTCTCTACATGAGCTCTTTTGCAATGTGATAGCCAAGGGAGAGGTGGAGTCTAATTCCCTATCTATGAATCTGGGCTGACCTGTGACTTGATCTGACTGATGGAATGTGGTGGAAGTGAGGTTTTACAACATCAAGAGGCCTTGCAACATTTCCTCCCTTGAAACACTAGCTAACATGTAGTAAAGATGTCTGCTTGAGGATGAAATGGCATGTGGACAAAGAGGTCCAGGCAGACATGTAAATAAAGCCAACCTGGACCATCTAGCCCCAATCAAGCAGCCACAAGTAACTCCAGCCACACAAGTGACTCCAGCAAGGTTGCTGTATGGCATTAAATCTGTCGGAGTTTGTTATGCAGCAATAGATAGTGATGCATCTGGACTGCAGGGGCCTTAAAAAGAGAATTAACTAAGAATATTCTAGCTTCTCTTCTTAGCCCTATGAGGTTGGGGTATGTAGTAATCTTGCTGTGCTTTTTTATCTCTTGTTTTGTAAATACTTCATTAAAATAGAAGGATAATGAACCTTTTCAAGTTAAAAATACATTCTAGATCAGTGGTTGCTAGGGGGTGAGGGAGGGGAAGGGGAATGAATAAGTGGAATATGGGGGAATTTTAGGTAAGTGAAAATTATTCTGTGTGATACTGTAATGGTGGATACATGACATTATGCATTTGTCAAAACTCAAAGAACTTGTACATCAAAAAGAGTGAACCCTGGGAGAAACCAAGATGGAGGCATAGGTGAACACCTAAACTGCTGCCTCGACAACAATTTCAAAACTACAACTAAAAGACAGAACGGACACCATCCAGAACCACAGGAAAGCTGGCTGAGTGAAAATTCTACAACTAGAAGGAAAGAGAGGGGCTCACGAAGACTCAGAGGAGCTGTAAAAAACAGGTACGGAGACACACTCTTGGAGAGGACAGGCGGAGGAGGGTCTGGCTGACTTCCTCTAGCGGGAGAAAGATGGAAAATCCCAACTGCACTGAATCCCAGCTCCAGACAAGACTCATAGGGGGAGTTTGGACTGTTGTGAATAGGAAGGAGTGCACGAAAACTTAGAGGAGCCGATAAAGACAGAAGTCTGGGTCTTGCGAAAGTGTGCAGGAAAGTGCTTTCAAAAGTGCGCGTGAAAGTGCACACAGAGCGCTGACTGCTGATTGAGCCTGGCTTCCTCTAGTGGGAGGAGAACAGAACCTCACAACAGCACTGAAATCCAAGTCCAACTGCACTAAACCCAAGTTTTGGGCGAGACCCTGAGGACCCAGACTCATTCGGGTCCCTAGAGCGCACGGAAACTCAAGAGAACGGAAAGGCAGAGTTCTGGAAGCTCACACAAAAGGCAGAGGTCTGAAGGCAAGCCGCATGCGCAGACACAGCTGATCCTCATAACCAATTGGTTTGGAGGTCAATCCCCACCAGTGATACCAACAACAATCAAGAATTAACTACAACAAGACTGTACACACAGTTCACAAAGGGGTGCACCAAGAGTGGCCATCACAGGTAACTGGGGAGGCAGAGCTACTGGGCCACATAGGACAGCTAACACACAAAGCTACTCTACCAACTCAGGGAAGCAGAGAAAATGCAGAGACTAAAGAACAGATCACAAACAAAAAAAAATGGAGGAAAACAAATGACTGGATATAGAGTTCAAAACCACGGTTATATGGTTTTTCAAGAATTTCCTAGAACTGGTTTGGCTCAGTGGATAGAGCGTCAGCTTGCGGACTGAAGGGTCCCGGGTTCGATTCCGGTCAGGGGCATGTACCTTGCTTGCGGGCACATCTCCAGAGTGGGACGTGCAGGAGGCAGCTGATCGATATCTCTCTATCATCGATGTTTCTGACTTTCTATCTCTCTCTCTTCCTCTCTGTAAAAAAATCAATAAAATATATTCAAAAAAAGAAAAAAAATGAATAAATTTAGTGAGACCCAAGAGGAGATGAAAAAGAACCAACTAGAAATTAAACATACACTGACTGAAATAAAAAAATATTATACAGAAGCCTAATAGCAGACTAGAAGATCACAAGAATCAAGTCAAAGATTTGAAATACAAAGAAGCAAAAAACACTCCACTGGAAAAGCAAAAAGCAAAAAGAATAAAAAAAATGTGAAGATAGTGTAAGGAGCCTTTAGGACAACTTCAAGCATACCAACATCAGAATTATGGGGGTGCCAGAAGAAGAGAGAAGCAAGACACTGAAAACCTACTTAAAGAAATAATGACTGAAAACTTCCCCTACCTGGTGAAAGAAACAGACTTACAAGTCCAGGAAGTGCACAGAACCCCAAACAAAATTAATCCAAAGAGGCACATCATAATTAAAATACCAAGAGCAAAAGACAAAGAGAGAATATTAAAAGAAGCAAGAGAAAAACAATTAATTACCTACAGGGGAGCACCCATACGACTGTCAGCTGATTTCTCAACAGAAACTATGCAGGCCAGATGCAAGTGGCAAGAAATATTCAACGTGATGAATAGCAAGAACCTACAACCAAGATTACTCTATCCAGCAAAGCTATCATTCAGAATTGATGGGCATATAAAGAGCCCCACAGATAAGAAAAACTAAAGGAGTTCATCAACACCAAACCAGTATTATATGAAATGCTGAAAGGTATTCTTTAAGAAGAGGAAGAAGAAAACAGTAAAGGTAAAAATTATGAATAATAAATACATATCTATCAACAAGTGAAGCTAAAAATCAAGTGAATTGAAAATCTGATGAACAGAATAAACTGGTGAATATAATAGAATTAGGGGCATAGAAAGGAAATGGACTCATAATTCTCAGGGAGAAAGAGGTGAGGGAGTGCAGGGAGAGACTGGACAAAAAAATCATACACTTATGAATGAGGACAATGCGGGGGGAGGTAAGGGCAGAGGGTGGGGTGGGAACCAGGTGGAGGAGAGATATGGGGGGAAAAAGAGGAACAATTGTAATAATCTGAACAATAAAGATTTATTAAAATTTAAAAAAAACAATGAACTCTAATGTAAACCAGGGATGTTAATAATGTATCAACACTGACTCATCAGCTGTAAGAAATGCTGATATAAAATGTTAATAATATTGGGTTGGGTGTGGGGGTGGGCTACAAAGGGTCAATGGGGGAAAAAGGGGACATATATAATACTTGTAACAATAAAGATTTTTTTTAAAGGAAAAGTTAAATATCTTAAAAAGTAAAAGTGGAATTATATTGTAAAAAATATATTAGTAATAAGGGAAACTATGATGAGGGGGAAAAAAGGGATATGAGAACTCTCAGAACTATCTGATCAATTTCCTGTAAACCTAAAACTGGTCTACAAAATAAAGTCTATTAATATATTATAGCTTTTTTGAGAATATATTTTTATTGTTGATAGTATTACAAATATTTCCCAACCCCCAATTATGCCCCCCTCCCAGCCCCTACTCACCCACCTAGGTCTTCCCTACCCTATTGTTTGTGTCCATAGGCTATGTATATACATTGTAGATTTTTTTAAAATTTTTTTAAACCAAGCCAAACCAAACTATAATGACAGATGATGCAGGCAAGTGGGGTTTCCTAGGTACCCTTAAGAGTGTTCTATAATTTGGTTTTTAATATGAGGATTACTATACTCAAGAACATAGTTTCCTTTTGTATTAGCTCTACAAATAAAACAATACTGTACATAATTTGCCTAGAGAAAAATATAAGGACATTAAAGAACAAGGGAGAATTTATGATATATGAAGTGCTGTTTACCTCCAAGGAGAAGAGTGAACGTGTCACCATGTTGGTTTTGAAGAGTTCTCATGAAACCTATGGGATCTTTTTGTAATTTCAGGGCCAGTCCAAAGTAAGGAAGCCAGCCTTTCAGTAATGGAGGCTCACCAGGTCTCCTGTAAGAAAAAAAAAGGAAGTTAAATTAAATCATTCTTATTTTAATACATGAGTGTTATCAATGCAAGTCTAGAAGTGGATTGAATGAATTGCACAGCTTCTTTCCTTTTTAAAAAAAAAATTAATGATTCCTATCTAATCATAGAAATATACTTATTGAGCCTCTAGTATGTGTGGCTCTGGGGCATAAAGTTCAATTCCGAACTTTGCATAAGCAACTTTTTCAAGAAATCGTGTGTGTCAGGCCCAAACGACTGGCTGAAACAGATACATATAGTCCACATCTTATTCCAAGAGCTCTTGCTGAGCCTGGTGGTAGATGTCAGGTATTTTAGTAATCAAAGTAAAGCTCTTTATTATCAGATCTCCATTACACTAGAATTAGGTAATTACAAAAAGGTGCAATTATAATCTTGAAAAGTGTTTTATGCTGTGAAGAATAATAAAAGCCTGAACATCACTCCTACAAAGTATATTCTGTTATATTTTTTTACGAACATTGTTATTTAAACTACAGTAAATGGAAACATTTAAATTTTGAAAGAGTTTTTGAAAACATGAAGTATGTTCAATGAAACAATGAAATACTTGACTTACAATTCTAGCAAAACTAAAATTCAAAATTTCTTCCTAGTCATTTAGTTGGGGAACTCAATCTGATTTAAAGTAAAAATAAAAATATTCAAAGCCATTTTATCCTAAAAGAGATTAAAACACATATTCAAGAAAACACGGGTGATTCTCTGCTCCATCTGTGAAGTGACATATTACATGAAGTGCAATCCATTTTGACTAATCACAAGATATTACCAGCTCAGATCTAATCAAAGATCAAGATTCTGATCATATGCAACATGGAGTTTTATGTCACTAGATTAACCCTATCAGAACCTCTTATCTTCCCACAATCCAAGATGGTAGAATTAAACTTAGAAAAACAAACATCAGGTCTTTTGGGGGAAAACTATACTAAAAAAAATAAAAAATAAAATAAATAAAATAAATCCAGAGTATGACAGAAATCAAGGAACTAGGTTTTCTGATTTTAGAAAACAATTTATCTCTATAAAAATGTACAAAATGTATGCTGCTATTTAAGTATATATACTTAGAAATAGGAAGACAAGAAACATTGCATAGATATGAATCTTATTCTTCACTCCTTTCCTCATTGTTTTCTGGAATGCAACCTCTAGCAATGGAGACTTGGTTTTTTTTTGTTTGTTTGTTTTTTGAGACATATAAAAGTGTACCAAGAAAATATTGTAGTAGCTACTTTTATATCCTAAGATTTATCAAGAAGAACTTGCACATATGATTGTAGGCACCTCAAGCTCTGCCACAGCATACATGCTATCAATAATGACCCTTTCAAAATTAGCAGGTGAACTGACTGGTTCACAAAATTTCCTTTCACTGTATTAACTCTCTCCGTTGGTTTACTTTTACTCTGTCTTGTTTAATAATGTGGGAATGTTGCACTGGGACAAAGATTTTCAAAGACTTTTTGTCATATCCTAATGTAATGCAACTAATTCCATCCTCTATGTTCTTTTGTTCAGTCAAAAGCTATATTCTGCATGGGGTTTCCACTGGGGGAAAGGATGGAGCTCAGAGATCCAATGAGTTAGTCATTTAATGCCCAGGGTCAGGGAAACACATTAGGTGGCCATTTTATTGTGACAAAGATGAGAGGGTCATCATTCCTTACAGCTGTGTTTATTTTGGCAGCAATAGCTTAAAACTATTAAACACCATGTCACAAGTTTGCATATTTTCCGGAAAAAATATAGTGCCTGTTCAACTTATGACTCATTGAAGACAGATAACAGAAATCGGTCTTCATTAGTATATTCATAAAAATAAAATATTTAGGGGAGAAAGCTATCACCGTAACGATCCAGAAAGTCCCGCTTGCACCTGACACACTACAAACACGGCGATTTATCTCTCCCATGTTCTGAGACTTTGAAAATGAAATACCCACTGCCCACTGCTGAGTTGAGGGGAGAGGATACGTAATGCTTTTTGGGAAATATCAAGTTCTGAAGCTTGAAGTGAGTAGATCTGGAAGCAATAATGGGTAACAAAAACAACAAACAAACAAAAACAAATGACATGGTCTATACCCCCTCTTAATCCCACCCAAACAATATATACTCTCTCATATATCCTCTTTACTCTTTAAGTGACTATAAGGACACATCTCAGAAAGTATACACATGAGAGCTTACAAAGGTTCTCAATTATTAAACCCAAGTTCTGTGCAGAAACCATTGCATCACTGCTCGCAATTTCTTCCATACAAGTTCTGGGACCCATCTTGAAGTTTAATTGAAGTGTCAATATGGTCCAGATTTATATAGAAGCAAATAGTTGAGAATAATCTAAGAATACAAAATGTGTACATAAATTAGAATAAACATATAAGACTCTCTTTTTTGGTTAAAAAGAAGCATCTAAAACGGAAAAGAGTGAATCAACACAAAATAGTTGGTTTCTAATAACATTTGAAGTTTGTTGTTTGTCTTTATGCTACCTGTTTGGTTAAATACAGATGTAAAAAATCTGGCTAGTGACCTATCATACATTGTTCCCATTTAAAGCCCAGCACTTTCAACAGCTATCTATACTATGTACTTGTAAACATAAATCCTTCTTTTCCATTTTTTTTTCTGTGAGCATTCTAGACTA
Organism: Lasiurus cinereus; assembly: GCA_011751065.1. Lineage (NCBI taxonomy): Eukaryota > Metazoa > Chordata > Mammalia > Chiroptera > Vespertilionidae > Lasiurus > Lasiurus cinereus. The sequence continues at coordinate 7,554,646 of JAAGEH010000040.1, forward strand.
GGAGTCCAGGTTATTGTAACAACCTCCTAAGTAAGTGGTGAGCAACCTTTACACATGTACAACAGTTCAGAAAAAATAGAAGTGCTGATGAAAAGTTTCTCAAAGATGTAATCTATTTGTATCAGGACACCTAATATCTGTGATAGTGGTTAGTAAGACTTAAAATAATATTCCTGATTAGTGAAGATTTTTGTGTGTATGCAGTCAAGCTTTCAGAAACTACACAGCTGATGTGAATGGCAATAGTTGGTTATAATAGACCTTTTGAATAAACTGTTGTTGAGCAAGGGACTTTTGATGTTGGTTTGCTTCCCTTTTCCTTGAATTACTTTGGAACCCACTTATTTGGAAAATGGAATTTGCCTCACAGTGCTTCTTAGAACTGTGTACTTGAAATGTTCTCTATTTCTCCACTCTTCCAACGTAAGCATGAAGATACCTAAAATGTCTTCCAACGTAAGCATGAGGATACCTAAAATGTTCCCACAACTCTCGACAACTGCGAATTAACGTGCTCTTCAGGATACTGGGAAGAGGGGACATCTTTACAAGGCTATGGATGAAAGATTCTGAAAGAGGTGGAGTGGGTGGAAGGACAGGCTACACTGGGCTGCCAGCACCCTCAGTGAGATCCCAGTTGGAGTCAAGGAAGCAGAGAATCACATGCATTACTTTGCTGGAAACCAGAAGGGAGTTACAGCCAACTGGGGCACTGTAGTCATGGATGCAAAGGTGAAGGATCACGTGGAAAGACAGGAGGCACTATGCGACAACAAAGACACGTAACCTGAACATCTGCACAACAGGATTCACCAGATCAACAAAAAGGAAGGTGAAGGGAGAATCCTAAATCTCATTTAATATCTATGAAAAAAGAGACTAGGTTTTAAACTAGAAGTGGTTGAGCAACTTTTTACTGATAAATCATACACTGTATTCTTTAGGACTCTCAATTCACATGTTGAACATAAAACACATATTCAGTGTTTTCTGCCATCAGCAAATATAGGGGCTCATGAGAAATTTGAATTTAGTTATAGATAAGAAAGTCCCATTTCTGCACATCTGACTCTTACTGAGAAATTTTAAGTCCAGTTCGCTAGCTATGTAGACCTTCAGTTTCATCTGAAAATGGGAATCATACTCTATACCTTAAGAGGTTTACCATTCGGGTTAAATTATTTGAAAGTAGCTGGTACATAGGTCAGGATTAGTTTTCCTGGTTACTCATACATTGTAGGCAATTGCACCTCAGTGGTTTTGCCCGCCCCTTCTCTGCCTGAATGGTTTCATTGGTCAACCCTCCCTGCAGATCTCTACCTTTGACAGAGTTGCTCAGATAACAGGGAAACACCTCCCCATCCTTAGAATTATTGGCTAAGTGAAGGCAAGTGCCTAGAAACATATGGATGCAATAACTTTATGTGAGAAGGCAAAAAGCTGAAAATACTAGTAAAAATTAAGGCTTTCATGGAGCCACTTTGAATCCAATGACCCTGGTGGACTGAGCTGATGGTTTCCATGGGCTCCATCAGTGAGGAAGAGTGACATGAGTCGACTGTCTTCACTGGGTCCTTACCGCAAACAGAGACAGCAGGGGGTGCTGTGTGACACAGAGCCCATCCATATGTACTTTTCAGAGCAACTTGGTCTCAATATTCTTTTAGATGAAAAAGTGGTTAATTAACCAAAGACCCATACTATATTTCTATTTTCCTTAAAAAAATATGTGAATATAGATGCAAAGAGAAATGCCTAGTATATTTTACTATAGTAATGGTTGTTACTTCTGGGTGGTGAGATGCTGATACCTTCTAATTTTCCTGACATGAACAAAGCGCTTTTGAAGAGTGCTTTTTGTGTATTTTATAGGATGTACTTCAATTTGGGCTGTTTGATGGTTTCTCATGATTAGATTGAGGTTGTAACATTTTGGGAAACAACCCCACAGAAGTGATATGCCCTTCTTAGTGCATTGTTGTTCTTGAAATTTTAAGAAAATGCTATTTTAATGCTAAAATGAAAACCTCATACAGAAGGCACCATCTTCTAAAAAGTAGAGGATAGCAAAAAATACACTCTACAAATGAATCAAAGGCTGGTTCTAAAAATGAGAGCAACAGACTTACGGCGGTGAGTGGAGAAAGCGCCTGGGATTTACCATACGGACAAGCAGACCCACCCCACCCACACCGTGAAAATGAAGAGCAGACACTGGGGATCTGACTGTATAATTGTACAAGTATGGACACAAGTTGTCACCAGGGTTCCCCATTACTCCCATCGGGGTCTAGGGGACATGCTAATGAGGCAGGCAGAGTCAGTTTCTGTGACATCCATGGGAGGGGAAGAGGGTTGCTCTTCACATGGGGGGTGCAGCTGCCAGACTGTGACACTGATGTCCCTGATCTTCTCTTCAGGCTCCACTTGAAGGAAGAAGCACAGGGTGCACGGTTTCCTTTCCCTCACAAAACCCCAGGCATCTCATGTGTACAGTTAAGGAACAAGTTAATTGCTCCCCCCTTCCTTGTATATGATAAATCATATATTCTTTAAGACTCTCAATGTTGAACATAAATGATCTGCTTAATATTTGTTTACTGCAAGAATCAGACTCACTGTAATCTCTTTTCAGGATGAATGTTAATCCAACTCTGTCTAGAAAAATTATGTAATTCATTATCGTAAGTAATCTCTCTTGTACCCTGCACTTAACCTTCATTATTCCCCCCAGTCCTGTAACCTTGCAAATCCACTGCTGCTGTGTGATTAGTATGCGGTGTTCACAGCCTCTGAGTCACAAGAACAAACAAACAAACAAACAAACAAACAAACAAAATCCCTGGATAAAAATGTCACTTTCCAATCTCTCGATGTTTTCACTCTGTTCTTTAGCAACTTTTGTACCACTCTAGAAAGATCTGTTAACCCTGAAGGTCATAAATAAGGCCTTTAGTCTTGAAATGTTTTGGTTTTATCAGGATGGCAACTGGCTTAAAACTTGATTTAACTTCCCAGGAGCCAAGATATGCACTATTCAAGCACTTTCGATCAAAGCATTAAATGTAATGGCAATATAAAAGCAAACAATACTGAATGGTCACAAATTTTCTATTATTGGCATGGAATTAGAGAAAAACCCATATGAACATGACTAAATATATCTTCACACCCTAGAACACAACTCTGCAAGCCATATTGCACTTCAATCTTTAGCCGTCAGTTCATCTCTTCAGCTGTGTGATCTGAACAAAGCTTTGTCTATAGAATGTGTCTTGTAAACTCAATTCCATTAGCCAATTTATACTAATGCCTTGATCAAGTGAGTGATTTGTAAATGCTTCTATGGATAAGAAGCCAAACCATATCCATGTTACTCAGAGAAGATTATGATTGAGCTTTCTTTCATTTTTTGTGTTTGTTTGTTTGTTTGTTTTAACTGAGAGATACCTACATTGGCACCATGGAAATAATGTCAAAGTATATTTTTACAAAGCTATCATTGAACATTTAATTGAGTCTGCAGCAGACTTAACAAACAATGACTACACTTAGCACATTTCTTATGAACTTGACCCTGGGTTAATAGTGCATATTTCAAATCCTTATCCATTCTCACAAGTTTTATGGCAAAGCCTTCTGATTAGTTTGCCACAGGCATAACTCAGATTCCAGGCTGTGCCAACTACCACTGGCTTGGCGATTTTGGCCAATTAATTTAACCTATCTGTGCCCTGGGTTCCTCACCTGTAAAATAGATATACTAACGCTCTTTCCTCATGTGTGAATTAATCAGATGCCTGCAAAGAACTGAAGGCAATGACATGCACATAGTAAGCACTCAGAATGTTAGCTGCTATTCTGCTTAGTACTATTATACTCTCCATATTGTTATATATGGTCATGTAAAATACACATGACCTCTTCTTCCTGAAAGTTTTCATTAGAGCACCAATTTTTTAAGATATGTTTTCATAGTTCCTTTATTTCCCTATTTTAGACTTTAGGGCTACAAGCTGTGATCTGCTGGTCAAGAAATGAGGCACCAGCATTACCTTCTTACTTTGAAAGAAACTACAATTTTTCAGGTTTTGTATTCTCTGAACACACTGCAAACTACAAAACTGACTCAGACAGCACTAGGTCTTAGGAGAAGACCACTCAAGAGTGTTTAAACGGCCCAGACAATTCTAAAAGAGAGAAATTAACTCATAATTGAAAGTTATTTCAATTCCTTAATTAAAATAGAAAACCATGCAACTGAATTTGTAATTTCTGAAATCATCAGTTGCTAATTTATTTTACCGTCAGGATTTGATTGGACTCCATGGAAGAGATATCAATTCCATTAACTCATCATTTCTTACATTGGATTAAATCATTTGATTTTGAATGTTTAATCAAAGATCAGAACTCACAGAATTGTGGAAACCAAATTATAGCAGAGAACTAGCCTGGACAGCCTTGGAAATGACAATGTAGAGATCAATGCCAACAATATATAAATGCATAGTCAACTTACCAAATGCCATTTCATCAACCTGAGCCAGTAAAAAAAGACAGTTCCAAATTTTAGAGGACAGCACTAAAATAAGCAAACACAGCTTATCAGAACCATAGGAAAAGAATTAAAGGGTACTTGGTTTGCTGAGGTGGGAAGCTAAGTAGCCTAAACACTGTATGTCACATTTGTTTCATAATACAATCATTCATGATCATATTTTAATTGGGATAAACTATTAACATAGCATAAGTAATAGTATCTCTCCACTGGTAACACAGTACATGGCACTGAGAAAGGCAATGTCTTGATCTTGTTATGAATTAGAAGGCTTTTAAGAAGGGAAAATACCATTCTTTCCCAAATATGGGTTTCTTAACTTTAGCTGGTGATTTTAAGTCACTGCATACCAAGGAGTGATTTCAGGAAGTCCATCATCACTAATATTAGAATATGGGATATAGAAGAAAGAGAACCATGCAGAAAGCACTAAGGTTTGTGAGGTTTAGAGTTCTATACCAGATCACCTTTCACATATTTTACTTTATTTTTAAAATATATTTTTATTTATTTCAGAGAGGAAGGGAGAGGGGGAGAAAGCTAGAAACATTGATCAGACAGAATCATTGATTGGCTGTCTCCTGCACAATCCCTATTTGGCATCAAGCTCACATCCCGGGCTTTATGCCCTGACTGGGAACCAAATCATGACTTCCTGGTTCATAGGTCAATTCTCAACCACTGAGCCATGCTGGCCAGGCACCTTTTACATATTTTAAATATAATTCTTATGGTGTGTTTGCTTATGCTACTCCATCGTACAAGCATCCCCCCACTTGATTTGTGAAATCAGTTTTTAGTGTTTACAGCATAATCATTACTTAGGTCATGCTCAGGGGCTTTGCTTTTGTGTTAGCCTTGTTTTTTGTGTATCCATCACTAATTCTTATCAAGCTCTTTCAGTACTAAAAATCTCTCTAAATGCAGTCAGACATATGGTCCTGTACTTTTCATATAGCTCCTTTCCTATTTCCCATCCATTTTTCCTTTGTTCCATTTAATAAGAGACTTTCTCAGTTTTATTCCTTTCACAGATTACTACTTTATTTCTGCCCTTACATTTCTAATTTCCAAGAGTTCTTCTATGCAATCTGATTATAATTTACAAAAATGGCACTCCATTCTTGTTTTATGAAGTCAATTTCTTTTCTACAAGGGTTAAGCATAATTCTTTGGGTTGTTTTTCCTGTCTCTGAATTACCTGTTTCCTCCAAGTCTCCTATTCCCCCCTTGTTTCTTTGTTATGGTTTCTCTCTCTCATAACGGAAGCTTTCTTTCTGCAATGTCGCCTGATCCTTAGCTTCTTTTCCCACTTGAAAATGTGCGTGTGTCCATGAGGCTGGTGGACTTAACAACATCATGACTAGAAGTCACTTTAAGGATTTAACAAAACTTATTAGCAATTTCCACACCATTACTATATATTGAGGAAATAAATTTTTATTTTCATATTTTTGAAATAAAAATCTCATCTTTATTGATTTGCGAGAACAATCCATATGACTTCTGCAGGGTCCTAAACTTGAAAGAGTTTGGGGAGATTCATTATGTGTCTCCTAAATAAGGAAACAGAATCAGAGAAGTAAAATAACCTGCCCAAAGTCACATGGCCACAATGCAGCAAAACAAGATCAGGAACCAGGTCTGACTGCCAATCCAATGACTTGATTTCTCTGCAACACATTGTCCAACGGAAGTCAGGCATGTGTCAGGGTTAAAGGAGTCCTGACTTCCTGAAATCAAATTTTCTCTTTCCTGATAGCTTTTGCACATGCAATGAGCCCAGAGGTGATAATCCTATAAAGTAAATAAACATAAGATGTTATCTCCCACAGGGCAACTTCTGTTTGTGGCTAAATGAGCCAAGATGAAGAAACACTTCAAATAAAAGACTCAGCTGGAATAACACAGCAAAGAGGCTGCTTAGCTTGAAAGGGAGTCTGGCACATAGCCACTGTGATTCATAAACTATAATGTAATAAACTTGTATGAACAAAAATCTAATTTCCATATTCAACACTGGTTACCTGAATGAGCCATATGAGAGCTAATTTTTGGAAACAACATTAAATCTCTGGAAACAAAACGAGTCACTTGATACCCGCCAGAGTGTGGTAGCTAAAGGGTTTCAAATTCTACAACTGATGAATCCCTTCCCCCATCTCCAGATTCTAGGAGGTGCCTCTAGAAACTTTTCAAATGAAATCTTATTCTAGTGCAATGTTTGCTTTTTTTAATCACCCCTGGTTGATGGAAGTATAATACAGGGTCCCAAATTAGGCATCTGAAGCAAAAGAAAAGATGAGGACATCTGAGACTCAGAACATTTTAGTCTTCAATATCACCAATTCAGACAGATGCATTATTTGTCACAAAGTGACGGTAAAGTGTAATAAAAAATTTAGAACCAGCAGTTTGTCTGAAGGCTCAGACAAACTTATCTTACCAAAACCTCAGTAAAACCCTGAAAACAAGGAATATGAGGATAAATTTTTAAGGAAATAACTTAAGAGCTGTGGTAAATTGTAGTAATGTTCAAAAAGTCGCCCTGGACAGTTTGGCTCATGGATAGAGTGTTGGAGTGAGGACTGAAGGATCCCAGGTTCAATTCCGGTCAAGGGCACATTCCCAGGATTGTGAGCTCCATCCCCAGTAGGGGATGTGCAGGAGGCAGCTGATCAATGACTCTCTCACCATTGATGTTTCTATCTCTCTCTCCCTCTTCCTTACTCTCTGAAATCAATACAAATATATTTTTTAAAAATCCACCGTTCCTCTCTAGGAGCATTATTCATGGACACTGACTGAGGCCAGGCTGAGGCATGTGACCTCCTTTAGCCAATGAACTGTGAGCAGTGGTGGCACATGCCACTTCCTAGCAGAAGCTTTATGAGCCATCACATGGCTCCACTGTTCCTTTCCTATTTCCACACATCAAGAAGTTCCCCACATTGAAAATTTTCTGTAAATCTGGAAACTAATGAAGCTGCTGCTCATTTTTCCATTTTGCAGCTGGCAGATGGAGATATTTTCCCCCAGGCTACTTGGCTGCACTGCTTGACCCACAAGGTCCAGATTTAAGCTATTGCCACAGAATAAAATGATGTGGCTGGAAGGTCATGTCGGGGAAGCGGGTGAACATATTTAGACTCTGAATTTAAAAGGAATGTTGCAATGCTTCCTGAGAACCCAAGATGGTAATCTTGGTGGCTTAAGAGCACAGGAGCTAGAGTCTATCTGGGTTTGATTCCTGGTTTCCACCTACTTCCTATATTCCCTTCAGGCGTCTTAGGTCTCTGTGTCTTTGCTCCATTTTCTGCAAAGTATGCCTAGTAATTCTTCCTACCTCAAAGGACGGTTGTGAGGATCCAATGATGTACCTAACATATTTAGGAACATTCAAGTTCAAGAGAAAGGCTCTATTAAATGACAGCTGTTATTGTGCAGCACATAAAATCTAACCTGAAAATTAATAGATGAGGACAACTGAGATATAGATGTGCTGATGACTTGCAAGCATCCTAAAATGACAAAGAACCAAAATATAAATCTGGGCCTCTTGTCTCCTAGCCAAGATTTTTCCAAATTACAGATATTTCTCAACTTCAGTTCTTCAAAGACAGATTGGCACATTGGCACATTTTAAAGACATATCTATGAAACACTGCTCAGACTATTTTCTTAGTTTCTTTCTTTAAATTGACTCATTTACTTTAGATAAATCACCACCATTCAGAAAAAGAGAGAAAACAGAAAACATTGTTATTAAATTCTAGCTAGACATTCTAGTGCGCTGAGAGCTCCAAGCCCACAGTCTGTTCTTGGTTTAAATGGATGATTATTAGGGAGTGGAGACTCAGTCCTTGACTTAAAAAGGTTTAAAGCAACTGCAAAGGGTTAACTTCCTCACAAGATAATTCAATGTCGATGCCACACTCATAATGGCTTACCAGGCTAAGCCCATCTGCTCATCATGGCACTTTGGGAAAAGCTGTCTACATACACGGGGCTGCCTCTGAAGAAAGGCCCCAAGGAGCCAACGTCAGAGAAGCAGAGGGAAGGGAACGCTGGGCTTGCCGAGACACCAGTGAAGTTTCTCACTCACCACCAGATCGCAATGCACTAGGTAGGAAGGAGTGTTCTAGATGAGGTCACAAGATCAAAGATAAAACCATTTTAACAAACAAGAACTAACTGAAGACACTAGGGTACCAGAGGGAAGCCCAATGGCACAAGCCTTTCATATAGTATTCAGAATTTTTGGTTTTGAAATCTATCTTTACGTTAGGAAGTATTCCTGCTCAGTGTTGTCAGCTTTATAATAAGGAGATCTCACAACTGCACTGTGATTAGGGAAGTAATTAAATTTTAAGCCACCATCCACTCATTAAACTTTAATTTTAAAACACTCAAAACTGAAGGCAAAGCACAGACAGCAACAACCAGAACAGTGGCACAGGAATTGTCTGTGTCAGTCACAGCCCTGGACCCAGAGCAGGGCTTCCTGCATCGGTACCACTTGCTGCTACTGATTTTGATTAGCATTTTATAAAAAAGCAGTGTGAAGAACAAAGACAAAGACCAATCCAGGTGAGAGCCCTTTGATCAAGCTTCAATAACAGAAGGAAGCAGATAAAGCAAGTATCTGAATAATTTGAGGCAAATCAGTCAGGGTATTTTCTCATCACATTATCAGCTTTGCCTTTTTCGTGAGGCCTAGAACTGAAATTGGTTCCCTAGAAAGAGGGCTACAGGTTTCAGCAATTTCCAGTATAAACCAGTGTGGCCAACTAGTATCCATTTTTCCTTGGTGGGGGTGGGGGTAGGTGAGGGGAGAGGGAGGAGTGGGGAAAGCTGAAACACTGGAGTGCATAAAGCCCGAGGCTCTCTCCCTAATCTCTAGGAGGAGATGGGCTTTCTCTTGGGTATTCTCCTGCCTTTTGTTCATATCTCTATTAAATCTGACATGCAGTTTCAAAACCTGTGCAATGTGGCAAATGTTCGCACTAATCCGTGACCTTCTTGTTGGAAAGGACCATATCTTTTTCTTCCTTAAATGTCCAGTACTCACCAAATTCCTTTCATTAGTAAAACTCAAAAATGTGTTAACTGAAGAGATACTTATCTAGGTAGATTAGGTTTTTAAAAATCTATATTCATTGTAGAGACATTGTCAAATAGATGTAATAAAAAAGTCACCTATAATCCAACAACTCCAAAGTAATATTATTAACATCTTAAGTATAAGGACTATTTTTTGTTTTGTTTTTACTAATATATACAAGCAATCCTTGTTTTGCACAATGGTGAAGAATAAAACTGTGCAAGATGAAACTATGCAAAATGAGCTTAATCAATAAGGAAAATATGATTATTCTGTAATCTTTAAAAGTTTTGGTCAGAGAAAAACCAAGATGGCGGCATAGGGTGAACATCTAAACTGCTACCTCACACAACAATTTCAAAACTACAGCTAAAAGAATGGACATCATCTAGAACCACAAGAAAGCTGGCTGAGTGGAAATTCTACAACTAGAAGGAAAGAAAGTGGCTCATGGAGACTCAGAGGAGCTGCAAAAAGCTGAGGTACAGAGACATGCACACAGAGAAGACCAGCAACTGAGTGCCTGGCTGGCTTCCTCTAGCAGGAGGGAGATGGAAACTCCTGACTGCACTGAACCCAGTTTTGACTGCACTGAACCCCAGTTTTGGGAAAGACCCCAGGGACTCAGACCCAGAGTGCACAGAAATTCAGGGATGCTGCGAAAGGCAGAGGTCTGCAGGTGCGCAAGTGTATGCAAAGAGGACTGTAGCAATTACTGAGGAACACTGAGAACCAGGAGCCTCATAGGGCAGGGCTGATGGGAAGCCAAGGATGTCTGCTCAGCCCTGAGACTCCGCCCCATCCAAGCTGAGCACAAGGCTTTTGCAATTTTACAAGTCTTCTCTTATAAGGCTGTCTCCAGCACAGAAGTTCTCCTGGCATAGACACAGCTGATCATCACAACCAATTGGCCTGGAGGTTAATTCCCCCCAGTGATACAACAACAAAGCTGTACATACAGTCCACAAAGGGGTGCACCAAAAGAGTACACTTCAGGTAACTGGGAAGGCTGAGCCACTGGGCTATATAGGACACCTACCACCCAAAGCTACTCTACCAGCTCAGGGAAGCAGCAAAAATGCGGAGACAAAAAATCACAAATGAAAGAAATGGAGGAAAACAAACAACTAGATATAGATTTCAAAACCATGGTTATAAGGTGTTTCAAGAATTTCCTAGAAAAGGCCGATAAAGATATGAAAAAGGACCAACTAGAAATTAAACACACACTGATTGAAATAAAAAATATACAGAGACCTAAAAGCAGACTAGAGGAATGCAGGAATCAAGTCAAAGATTTGAAATACAAAGAAGCAGAAAACACTCAACTGGAAAGAAAAAAGAAAAAAGAATCCAAATTGTGAAGATAGTGTAAGGAGCCTCTGGGACAACTTCAAGTATACCAACATCAGAATTATGGGGGTTCCAGAAGAAGAGAGAGAGCAAGATACTGAAAACATATTTGAAGAAATAATGGCTGAAAACTTCCCCCACCTGGTGAAAGAAATAGACTTACAAGTCCAGAAGCACACAGAACCCCAAACAAAAGAAATTTAAAGAGGATCAAATCAAGACACATCATAATTTAAATACCAAGAGCAAAAGACAGAGAATATTAAAAGCAGCAAGAGAAAAAGTTAATTACCTACAAGGGAGTACCCATATGATTCTCAGCTGATTTCTCAACAGAAACTATAAAGGCCAGATGGGAGTGGCAAGAAATATTCAATGTGATGAATAGAAAGAACCCACAACCAAGATTACTCTACCCAGCAAAGCTATCATTCATAATTGAAGGTCAGATAAAGAGCTTCACAAATAAGAGAAAGCTAAAGGAGTTCATCAACACCAAACCAGTATTATATGAAATCTGAAAGGTACTTTTTAAGAAGAGGAAGAAGAAGAAAAGGGTAAAGATAAAAATTATGAAGGACAAATCCATATCTATCAACAAGTGAATCTAAAAATCAAGTGAATTAAAAATCTGATGAACAGAATAAAGTGGTGAATATAATAGAATCAGAGGCATATAAAGGGAGTGGACTGATAATTCTCAGGGGAGAGGGGTGTATGAGGGGGTGCAAGAAGAGCTTAGACAAAAATCGTACACCTATGGATGAAGACAGTCGGGGGGGGAGGTAAGGGCAGAGGGTGGGGTGGGAACTGGGTAGAGGGGAGTTATGAGTGGAAAAAAGAGGAATAATTGTAATAATCTGAACAATAAATATTTATTAAATTAAAAAATGAATAGTTTGAACAATGGTTGCCTTCTTCCTTCTGTGATGTAACTTACTACATGGAGTGTACATCTTTCTTATGCCTTGGTGAACCATCACATTCATTTTTTAAGTTTAGATCAGCTTCCAACATTTTATCCCTTTGCGCTTTCCATGTTGTGAAATATCTGAGAGCTCCTTTAATGTGAATTAAGTTATTTGCATGGTCCAGTCTCCTGGGAGGTCATCCTTTTCATCACTACCACTATCCTCATTTATGTTCAGTTCCCTTCACTCAACCCTTCTGCTGGACATTTCCAGTCTCTAGCATGTGGCCAGCTCACCATTCCCAGGGTCAGCTATTCCTTCTATGACTACTTGCATTAGATCCAAATCTCACGTCCAGCTTCATCACTTTTTGTTTTCTTGCAGATCTTTCTTGGTCATTTCCCTCTCTCAAGTATCCAATTTTTCATATGGGTTTATCACTAGGATATAAGAATGCTACACAATGACACCCTTGCATGTCCTGAGTAACAGATGTATAGTGACCCATCACAGACACGCTTTGAAAGAAATATGGCTTGCCAGTGAACATGATGTGCATCTGTTATTTGCATAGTGGCTTGTGGATTGTAGAGCTAATAGTGAAATTTGTACTTTATTTTTCACAGTAACATACTGTATCAACTAAATTTTGAACTGTGTTGTTTGGGAACTGCTGTTATTTAACTAAATTGTGGGAACTGAACATTTGTGCATGTTGAAACTATGCAAAGTGCCTGAAATGAAAAACTATTATATATATTCACATCTATGGATAGATCTGTTTTAATAGCGTGCTATTATGTATCTTTCATAATTTTCTTTTCTCATGTTATAGTATTTCATAAGTATCTTTCTATACCAGTAAATATACACTGAGTGGCCAGATTATTATGATCTCTGAATGCATAATAATCTGTCCACTCAGTGTATATCCAATATAATAAAAAGCTAATATGCAAATTGTCCCTTCGACTAGGAGTTTGACCAGCAGGCAGGCTGGCCAACTGCCTATGTCCCCTTCCCCTGGCCAGGCCAGCCAGACTCCACCCATGCACGAATTCATGCTCCGGGTCTCACACACACACATACACACTTTAGTGGCCAGATTTTTATGCATTCAGAGATTATAATAATTTGGCCACTCAGTGTATACCTGTAGCATCTTCTAAAATGCACTACATGTATTCCCCTGAATGAATATAAACAGGATGGTTGTACTGATTCAAATGACATAATCTCTATACAGGGGTGAGCAAAAGCAGACATATAGTACTCACAACTGTAACCTACTTTTTTCCACCCCTGTATTGCTTTTAGAAGTGAGTCTACCACATAACAAGGATTGAATAATTATTAATTATTATTATTTGTGAGCACAATTTAGTTGGTTTCCTATTGAAGAGAGCTTAGATAGTTCCTAATTTTTAGCACAACATTATATTTTGGTACATATAATGGTTGTTTTAGAAGTTTAGCACAGTCTCAGCTATTCATACACAACTATTCATACAAGGTTATTAGATCATGACTCTTCCCAAGAGAATACAGAAGCAACAGCTAGTCTGTGGTAGAGAGGAAAGGTGGGAATATGGAACTCTGAATTTTGAGTTGAGATATTTGTGGGTGGGAGAGCCTGGTAGAGTTATTAGACAGGGAACAGTAAATATACACCTTGAGTTTGTAAAAGATGTAGATGTAGATGCATACATAGGTGGAAAGTAAAGTCCACCAGGGAGATTCAAAGGGAAGACACTAAAAGACAGACCCTAGTCAAAACTGGATATTTAAAAATGATAAGCACTGAAGATAACAGTAACAATAAAAACTTCATTGAGCCCTTACTATGAGCCAGATAAGACTGTCAAGTACTTTATATCTCTATTAATGGCCAAATAACCCTCTATCTAAGAAAAGTGCTATTATTATTATTATTATTATTATTATAGCCTTTTGTAGATTAGAAAGCTAAAGCTTACAAAAGTTAATTAATTAGCCTGTGGCCATTACTAAGTTAAAATACAGGCAGAATTTACACACATAACATTGTTTCCAGGATCTTAGCCTTTTGTGTTCATTGTTATTGTTGTGTAATAAATTACCCCAAACTGAGAGGCTTAATACAATAAACATTGATTATCTCATAATATCTGTGTCAAGAAGCTGGGCAAGGGTCAGGGTGCCTCTGACCCAAGTATTGGTTAGGGTTTGAAGGTTCAGTGGGGCAGGGTTGTTGCAGGCCTCAGTTGCTAGCCACATGGGCCTCTCAACAGGGCAGCCTCAGGACACAGGAGCTGGCTTCATCAGAGTCAGTGATCCAAGATGAAAGCCATAGTCTTTTTTTCATAACTGAATCTTGAAAGTGACATCCCATTATTCTATTTGTTAGAAGCAAATCACTAAGTCCAGTCCACATTTAAGAAGGAAAAATACAAGGGTATAACTATAAGGAGTCAAGGATCACCTTAGAGGAGCAGCTTAGAGAATGCCTATCACACCATTCCTCAAGCATCAGATTAGGCTACTACAAGGTCTCAGGAATCAAGGGGTTGGTACTTACACATTACTGAGCAATACTCCATAATCTAGACTTATCATTTTAGTTCTTTGTTCTGCTATGAGGAGAGTTTAATCTGAAAAATGTAATGAGAAACTCAGAAATGCATATTTTGTAAAATGCATATTTTACAAAAATCATTGAAATTTTCATGAAAATTGAGGAGAAACTCAACAGAGGCCTACAAATAATGAAAGATGATGTAGCTCTTCAATGTAAATGAGAGTAAAACACAGCAGCCTTAAATGGCACATGTAGGATTTCTCATAAGCATAAAAGATAAAGCCTTGGTGGGAATTGCTGTTAAATACAAGAATAGGAGGTCACCGAAAATTGCACACATTCTTATAATTCTGAATGGGTCGGGAAGGGAGGAGGACTTCCTGAACATGAGGGTTGTGATAAGTTTTTCCTGGATTCTGTGAACATTTGGATGAAGGCAGCCAAATCTTCCATGTCTGGCCACTTTAAGTGTTTTTGAAAGTTAGTTTCTGCCAGCAAAAGAACTCCAATATGAGTTATTGCCATTTGTTTGCCAGGGAGCCAGCTTTAGTTATGTGTTCTTTTCTTTTGGAGAACCAGAGATGATTTCCACTGTGTTTCTATAAGAGTGGAGCCGGAGCCGTTGATCCTCACTCTATCCAGATGGTTCGCATTGCCTGGGCTAATGTTTGTTAAACTGTTTAATGATGTTAATAATCCCTTTAATATATTTAAATTTGTGTTCAGGCTAAAGAGGGGGGGGGCGGGGAATCTGGTGCAGACTGGAAGTCCCAGCTCCTGCTGAACTTCTATGGATTTGTTAAACCCAGCTGTGGTCTCCAGTACTTGTTCCAATTTTGACAAACTGCAAGTAACCTCTTTCTTTAAGCTGTGACACTCCATTGTGATGGTTCGCTCACAGGGACAATCAGGGAATGTGGACCTGACTCTTTTGGAAATGTATGCCTTTATTATAAAATGCATATTTCACAAAAATCATTTCACCACAGTGTTCATTCTGTAGAGGACAAAACATGTGATAATGGAAAGAATGTCAACAGCAAGAGATTCTTCTGCATTAAAAAAATCTCAGGACTGTCAATTTTCATTCATAAATAGCTCCAGCCCATCCTATAAGATCTGGTTTTCCCTTGCTTCCCAATCAGACCCTAATGAAGGCTTCCCAGCTGGCTTGCCTCTTCAATGTCAACCTCACTCCTATAAAGAGAATAAAAATACCTAACATATATTGATAGGTTACTATTGGCATAGGCACAGTGCCAAATGCTGGTATAATCTCATTTAATCTTCATAGTAAAATGGGGAGATAAGTTCTATTATCGTCTCCATTTTACAGGTAAGTAAACTAAGATTTAGCAACTTGCCCAGATCAAATCAAATCTATTCTTCCCATCCAACCAGAACGTGAATGCCAATCATCTCACTTCACTAATTAAATCCTGACTGGCTCTGTGGAACAATCAAAATGAAGCATAAATTCGTGTGCATGGCATTTAAATTATATGATCACAGTCAAATTCTAGGCACTTTCTAGGTGTCCAGAATTTCACCCACATGGTTACAAATTCTTACCCCTACCCTACGAGATAAGTATGCTTTTCATTGTGGTAGATGAAGAAATGAAATCTGGAAGGGGATTGCCAGGGTCACACCATTACTGTTAGTCAGTAGCAATGGGGTTCAAACCAGATCTGTTTGACCTTAATCCTGGACTCTCCCCTCACACTTTGCCTTTCTCATCACCTAGTCTCTACCAACATCCAAGTCTTCCTCTTCTCCTTTTCCTCCCCTTCATCCACTCCTCCACTCAGGTAATTTTGAAATATAGTCTCCCCATAACCCAGATATTTCTGTCCTTATTCACCTGGAAAGCTTCTGGATACAACTTAATCAATCCTCTTCTCATGAACCTTTTTTGATCTTCCTCCCTCCAATCTTTCACTATTAAAAGATGATACCTACTTTATTTTCAATGACACTTTGAAAATGATTGTGAGGAGGCTGCTGCCTTATTTTATTACAAATGTTTATTTGTAATAGACAGTGATGAGCAATCATATATTGATTCATTTTGGTCAACTAATTATTCCTGAATGCCTACAGATGTGTCTTGTATTTATCTCTGTTTTACCAGCTCTTAGCACTATGCTTGACAAGTAAATACTTAAAAAAATGGTGGTGTAAATGAATGACTAAGTAAATGGAGGCTTCCCAGAGGAATGTGCAGGAGCTGAATCAATAGCAGTCATTTCTGGTTCAGACTATAAAGCTCCTGAAGTATGACTTCCCATGATTCACTTGCCTTCTCCTTTTGTAGACAGGGCCTTCTTGCTTTAAACTATTTTAAAAGATGCATTAAATAGTCAAGGAACCCTTGTAACTCCTGAAAGTTGTAAAGGCAAAGGAAACTTTGCTTGGTAGTTCCAACAGTGCCCCTTCAAGTCCTGGGTTCTCCTCTCACCTACCCTGTATCTAAACCGTCAACCAGTATGTAGACTACAGCATGCAGATATGTCTAGTAGACTGGACTGGGGAAGGGACTGGGATGGCTGCTCTTGCCATCATTTCTCTGCTAAGTTTCAGTGACTGCATCATCACAACGACATGAGGTTGAGTTCAGTTTCACCCCTAGAACCTGAGGACCAAGAATATCATTTCTGTCCATTCTAATCTGACAAGGCCATGCTTCTCGCTTGCTTGTCCCCTGACACCTGCCCTTTCCCCCTCAGCTGCCCAATATTCCTTGGCTCTTAGCAATACTGTCCCTGTCACTGCTCTTCCTGGTCAGACCCACTCTGCCCGCACAGAGTGGAAATACACATTGCCACTGGGAAGTCAAGATTCTCCCAGGCCTGGGAAGGGAGAGATTACTTGTACTGTTACTTGTGGCTGTGTCTCGGCTCACACACACTGTCCATGACTGAGGTCAGTTGTGGGGTGTGAGTGTGCGTGTGTGCGTGTGTGTGTGTGTGTGTGTGTGTGTGTGTGTAATGTGTGTTGGGTGGTTCAGAGACAGTATTTGAGATCTGACCTATTTGAAATTTGAACAATCAGCCAACAAGATTCACTATTTTTCAGGCCATATCATGTATATTTGCATACACACACACACACACACACACACACACTACTATTACTTCTGGCTCAATAATAATAATAATCCCTATTACTTATGAAATCCATTTATATTAGACACTGTGCTAAATGTTTGAATGGGCTATTTGCTTTAATCTTTACAATCACCTTCTGAAGCAGATTTTATCATGGCCCTCTTTCATACAAAGAGAAACCAAGATTTGGGAGCAGTAAGAAGTGTGCCTCTTCTTGCATAGCAGGGAAGCAGGATTTGAGTGGAGCTGGGCCTCCCCACACTTGAGTGAGAAGATGGCCCTGGTTGCAGGCTGGAGGCTACACAAAAGCCACGCCCAGAATTGTTACTCCATTAAGCCGAGGCCCTTTCACCTACGTTTCACTGACTTTCACTTGATGAGCACAGAACTAAGGAGTGCATGTGCAAACATTTGAGATACCTACGATAAAGACAAGGTGGGGAGCTGAGCCATAACTGTCATGAGGAGTCCCCTCTGTTGTATCTGTCCTTTATCTGTCTGTCCTGAAAGCACTGAAGCATGAGAAACATAGAGACAGAATATAGAATGGAAATACTGACAGAACAATGGCCTAATTAGTTTGTCCAAAGGAACCTCAGCCAAAAGCAATTTGGCTTGGTTATGCATGGAATTAAAATTTGTCCCTGCCAATCACATTGGCATCGTTATAAAATAGGAGCCCAGACCACGGCTGGCCAGTCAATTGGACCCTGGCAACTTATATAAGATTAACTGAAAGACTACTGTATTATAGGTATGGGGTCAGGCTCTATGTATAATATCTAGGTGAAAAGCTATGATTTTTTCTCTCCCCTCAGAGTTCATTACCAAGAAGAGGGGCCATAAAATCAAGTGTTAAGTAGCTAGAGATTAGATTATTGGAGTAGTGAGTACTTTAGAGTTTTTGAGATTAGGGTCATGTTCTTAGGAGGTGATCTGGGAAGGTTTCAAGGAAGAGGAGACATTTTACATCAAAAGGCAGAAAGGTTGGTGGAAGGCAGTCTAAAAAAAGGGAATATCATTATTTAACAAGCTATACCAACTAGAGTAGGCAAACTGAGTTTGGGCATATTGTATTAACTTAGACAAACTGCTTCACTTTTAGAACAGCTTAAAAAATTAATGCAATCTCTTCAAAAATTTTAAATGACTGCCTAGTCCTAAAATATTGGTTCTCACAGACACACAGAAGTGAACTCAGTTCACAAATTTTATAAACATGTGAGTCCCACTCACATGCCAGGCAGTGTCCTTGTCATCATGGACAGAGATGAGGCAAGTCCCGTTACAGAGCTTGCAGCCTACTGAGAGAAAAAAAATTAAATGGCTCAGATAAATTAGAAATACATAATTATGACTTGAGGGGAAAGGAAGGAGCAGGGTCCTATGAAAGGGAGTATTGGGAACAGACACAATTAAATTGGTGGCAGGGAGGGATTATGGAAGAAGGCTCAGAGTAAGGGACATTTGGGGCCAGATCTGCAGGGTGAGCAGAGTCAGGCTGAGGAAGAGTGTCCAGGTGAGGTGAACCAGGGTGCTGGGAGCATGGGGTGGAAAAGAGATGGGAAGAGTGGCAGGACGAAGCACTCTGAGGGGGAGGATGGACTGTATGAGAGGAACTTGGAGAGATGTAGAAGGTCCAAGTCTCATGGGAACTTGCAAGCTCTTTTCTGCCAGCAACTATAGCTCTGTTCTCAAGAATAAGTAGTGTTGGAGGTAGGACTAAGGGAACTCAAGGCAATGAAAGACACAGGCAAAGAACTCAGATGCTGGAGTCAGCTAGATCTGGCATAAATCTCAGGTTCACTAGGAGACACTTCAACCCAGCCTCCATAAAACCCACTTTAGTCATTTATAAAATGGAACTAGCCTCTACTTCCTATAGTGGCTGTTAGGATTACAAGAGATAATATATTTGAAGAACAGTACCTAGAATATACTATAGTAATCAATTTAAAAATAAATTATGATTATTACCAAGTAACATCTTGGTTATCAAAAATTCTTTCCAGGAACCCTTTCCCCCTTCCCACATGGGAGTCCATTCTGTGAGATCCGTTCCCCCTCCCTACGTGGGAGTCTGTACTTGTTCTTCAATAAATCGCCACCTTTGCTGTAAAAAAAAATTCTTTCCATTTCTTCTTTTTTTAGAGATGAAACCAAAAGTAACATGTATTAGGTTAAAAGCAAAATGAGTCAGTATATAATAAGAGAGATACATAATTAAAGGGCTTGGTTTTAGGGCATCAGTTTTTGATTAAAAAGAAATAAGCTTCTATAAATATAATCATACATCCATCCAAATACATATGCACACACATACCAATTTTCTCTTTTAAAAGATTGTTTTAGGTTTGCATCATTAAATTTAAGTGGGCTCAGGCTACACAAATATATTTTACACTGTTGGAAAAACCTACTTTCTCATGTTACCACAAATGCATTTTAGAAAGGATCTAACCCAAAAGGTTTGTCTTCCAGAGGAAATGCCAATGGAAAGAAGGAACTCTGAAATGACCTCCTAAGAGAGTGTGTTTGCATTCTGAGAATGGTTTTGGTGATGATGCTGACTCATACCTGACAATTGAAGGAGAATGAGGAGAACTAATCAGAACACTGAATTAAAGAGAAAAATAG
>JAAGEH010000040.1:7574888-7594924 GCA_011751065.1 Lasiurus cinereus
GAGAATGAGGAGAACTAATCAGAACACTGAATTAAAGAGAAAAATAGCTAGTATTTAATTTATTTGTTGGGATTTCCCCCCTTCAACAATATTGCTGGTGACTGTTATTTACCATCATGATGAATTGGTTTGCTTTAGCCATTATCTGCCTTAAAAAACTACGCACACAACCAAATAGCAAACACTGTTGGCTATTTAAAATAAAAGTTGTGTTGCACACCTAGTGTTGCTCAATAGTCAAGCACTGACCTGTGAACCAGGAGGTCACAATTTGATTCCTAGTCAGGGCACATGCCTGAGTTGTGGGCTCCATCCCCAGTATGGGGAATGCAGGAGGCAGCTGATCAATGATTCTCTCTCATCATTGATATTTCTTTCTCTCTCTCCCTCTCCCTTTCTCTCTAAAATCAATAAAAATACTGTATATTAAAAAATAAAGTAAAAGTTGTGTTAAGGTGGTATTACTATTTAATCTGTGAAATTAAGGTGAAAATGTATCTACCCCAGAATGTCAGTTTGTTCTACTTCTAATGTCCTTTCTAACCCTAAGGGTAGGTGCTTCCACTCTGATTCCTTTATGTCCATCCAGTTTCTCACTCAAACAACTTCAGTTATCAGTATTATAGAAAGAAACCAGGTTTCTCACCTGAGCA
The DNA here is from genome assembly GCA_011751065.1 of Lasiurus cinereus. Lineage (NCBI taxonomy): Eukaryota > Metazoa > Chordata > Mammalia > Chiroptera > Vespertilionidae > Lasiurus > Lasiurus cinereus. The sequence continues at coordinate 7,575,542 of JAAGEH010000040.1, forward strand.
GGGCCTATCTACCAAAGAAAAGTTTCTGGTTGAGTTTCAAAATATTTTTCTTAATTAAAAATATAGATACTTTTTCCCTCAAAGGGAAAAAACACTTTGAATGACAGGGGGAAATGAAGAGGGGGGTTCAAACCCTATTACCATGTACTAAATTATGCTAACAGAATTACAGACTTGAAAGAAACAAACTAAAAGGGCTTTTGAAGTGAGGGTTTTCTAATAACTAAGTAATTTGAAATTGGCCTGAATTACACATCCATAGGGGCCACCATATTAACTTCTTAGCAGTAAAAAGATATGTGTTTCCTCTGAGCATGTTGACCCAGGAGAACTAAGCCAGGAGCTGGTGAAGTCTAATTCTCTATTTTGAACACAAGCACAGAAGACCCTAAACCAGTGGTGGGAAAACTCATTAGTCAACAGAGTGGCAAACCACTGCCCTAAAACAATCTCCTAATGTTTCCAGGTAACAACTTAAACATTTTAGGAGTTGGTGACAATAGTGACCTTTAAAATATCTTGAGCTCTTGCTCAGCTGGTGTCCCTCTATGAACCAAAAGGTCATGGTTCAATTTCCACTCAGGGCATATGCTGGGGTTTCCAGCTTGATCCCCAGTAGGAGGTGTGCAGGAGGCAGCCGGCCAATGGTTTTCTCTCATTACTGATGTCTCTATTTGTCCCTTCCTCTCTCTGAAATCAATAAAAATATATTTAAAAAAAAATAAAAATCTTGAGTTCTTAAAGAAGAAAGACAATTCTCCTCTGATCTTTTTTGTATTAAGCACAACATAATGATTCATTTGTCTAGTCACCCAATTACAAGGGATGAGACTCACTGCTAATTGGGTATCAGATGGGTGCCTTGCCATTAGGGAATGATATTAGGTCATTATGCATTTTATCTATATTTACAAAATATCTGTGACTATCCTTTGGAGTAGGGGGGATGTATACCTAGACCATTTTTTTTTACATTCTAAAAAAGTAGCTTATTAAGATCTTCATTAGCAGCTATGAATACTAAATATAGCATCACATAGTGGGCATTTTATTCTATTTTTGTAAAGGCATTTAACTGTGCTAAATAAGGAAAGAATATAATGATGTCATCCTCTGTTGAAATATTCATATCAAATTCTCTCTACAACTCTGAGCTCAACTTGGCAGAAAACTGCTCAATTTCCTAAAGATTCTTATAGTATGGGAATAGTTTCAAAGGGTAATTACTTTTTTCCCCAAGTAAGTCAGCCTTCTTGTCACCAGCAGTGTTTGAGATGTTTGAGGCTTTACCTACATGACATGCCAAGTTCTATGGGTCTACAGATTCATTACTCTCCAAATTTATAGGGATGTATGTAGTGTGATTTGATAAATTGTTTTGTTTTGCCTTTCATCACTCACACGTTATTGAAAGGACGCTCTCTGTATATCTTAGGCATCATCTATCAAAAATAAGGCTTTGGGGAGAACAAATAAAATGCAGTAAAAACTTGTTGAACTGATATCTATATAATATGAATGTGTCATCTCTGAATATGAAGGACCACTATATGAGGCTCATATTTTATTTTTTAGCAAGTTTACATATCTGTTTTTCAGTGGCTTCAACTGCACTTTGGTTCAAATGTTTGCAATGCTTCCCAAGCGTCTTTGGGAGAAAGAGTGCTATAAATTAAAGTGATTATTAATCTTACTAAATCTATCTCGTTTTTACTGATATTTGCTTAGAAGATCCACGCTTCCTTATGATGGATTGGTTTGGCAACTTACTTGACATCCTACTACATGAAATAAGACATTGGAGTTTGATACTCAGTTTTGCTTTGGTTCCTTTCTAAAGGAAAAAGAAGTCTCTATTAAATTGACAAAAAAAATAAAACAGTTAAAAAGAGAATACTATGGCTTTATAATTGATAGACCTGGCAATTAAAATTAAGGTGGAAATGATAATTATTGCATTTATTCATTAAAATTCTATGAGAATGGCAAGTTTCCTCTAATTAATAAAATGTTCTCTCTCCAAGGCCACTAATGACCATGAATGCATGAAAACATGTTTAAATCCCAGAAGCAAATTGCTTTACAGATTATAGGGCCTAAATATCGCATCAGAGACAGAAGACATAACAGTCAATAGCTCTGTTAAGCCAGTGGTTGGCAAACTACGGCTCTGTTGACTAATGAGTTTGCCGACTACTGGACTAGACTAAATGTTACCATGTAGTTGGAAGCTGTGAGAATTAGGCAATTGTGGCATATTGTGTGCAAAGAGGTAAAGGGTAATATATGACAATGGTCAGCAACCTCATTAGTCAACAGAGCTACAAACCACTGTGTTAAGTGGTATTCAGTATAAAAGATAAGGGGAATTTACCTTGTCAATGTTTAGTGCTCAAATCAGAGAAAATAAATAAAAACTATAAAGGAAGACTTCAACTATGAAACATTTTGATATGAAACATTTCCAAGACTGATCATTTTCAGGGCTGTTGATAGCATGGGACAAATAGGAATTCTTATACATCATTAGGTCTTAGAAAGAATTAAGTATGTCTTATTGACCCAAAGATTTCTAAAGCATGTGGTTGAGTGAAAGAAGTTATAGAAAAATAATTCTACACTTCACATGCTACAATTTATGTAAATGCTTCCTCCCCTCATGTATATATAAAATAAATGTAAATACAAACATCTAGAAGGCTTCAAACCAAACTCCCTACCAAATGTGAAACAGAGATTGGGGGATTGAACAGAGACTGTGAGGAGAAGGGGCTTTTCACATTTGTACTCTGGATACTCCTATTTCAGTTAAATATTTTATAGCAAGATATACTCTACATTTCTTAGGTAGTTACTATTTTAAAGAAATCACAATTTTATAAAAACTTGTGAATTACCTTGTGCACAATTATTGATAGAATTTCAGAGCAGGCAAATGCATCCTTCCATTTCATTGAGTTTATGGTTTGCAAACTATATGCTGAAGCCTTAAGAACTTTCTAGAGTCCCTTTGGAGGAAGGAATGAAGACTGCCGCTGGTGGGCTTCAGACACTATCACACACACAGTCAGACATACAACCCTGCCATTTCTGGTCTCCAGCTTTGCCTTTCTTTGTTTCACAAATTAGAATTAAATGTAAGATTTTGTGTGAGCAGTGTTTCAGGACTTAGAAATATTTCAGGGCTATTCCACCTCCATTTTGAATTTGTCCCCACAATGACAAAGTGATTTGCCCAAGGCCACACCCTATGGCAGAGCCCAGACAGTAGATCTCTCTCCCTCCCTGGTGCCCTGTACCACATGGCCTCTTCATAACCTGGGGGCACCCCACTTCATATGCATGTCACATGGCCCCTTCCTTGGAAATCAGAAGTAGCCAGCAGTAGATGCAAAGTGATGAGTACACCTCAATCTACACTAGATTTCCAATTCATTTCTACTTCAATGTATATTCATCTTTCAATTCTATATACCAGTGAAATCACTTGAAGTCCACGGGTTTTCTTTAAGAAGGATTTTTGCAGAAAATAACCTGAATAAGAATGCAAAAATAAGAAAAAGGTCAGTTTCCACTATTTTCCTCAAGATAAAAAGATTTCCAACCTAATTAATAAAGTACATTATTAGAGTCAGTGAATATATAACACTACAGTCACTAAAGCTATTTTGAGTACAAAATAGCTTAACTGAGTCACCTCCCAATCCAATTAAGAGCTGACCTACAGGATTCAACAAGATGATAGCACAAAGGGGGCGGGAGGGCCAATCATTCTACAGGAACCAAGCTGCGGAGGGCAAAGGAAAGCAGCTCACTGGGCTGTTAGGTATTGTTACACAATGAAAAATGGCCATGAAGCAGAGGGAAAGGGGGTGGGAGGAGGCAAAAGAGGGTAACAAGGGAATAAATGGTGATGGAAGGAGAGATGACTTGGGGTGGTGAACACACAATACAATATGGAGGTGATGTATTATAAAACTGTACCTCTGAAACCCTATATAATTTATTAACCAATATCACCCCAATAAATTCAATTTAAGAAAGAATATGGAAGTTAGAGATACAATAGAAACTCTGAGCCAACAGTCAGGAAATTGAATTATGCTCTTTCCATTATTCTAGCATTATTGTATGTATGTATGCTCATATTGTATATTTTTTAATAGTATTTTAAGAAGAAATTGTAAGTTATCTCTGAGCCTCCTGGTGATCTTCCTTCATTGTGTCTCTTTACTTCCTTGTGTTTATATCTTGAAAAAAATGCTGCATGAATTTTTAAGCAGAATGTAACTCTTTATTCGTGAAATAAAAACATATTTGAAAAGTCAAAAAAAGAATGGCAATAAAATGACAACCTGACATAGGCAACCAGACTCCTACTAACAACAATCTTTCCTTCTCAGAATTCGTCTGTTGTTTTTTAAATTATATTAGCATCACCTCTTTTAGCTTTGAATTAACATTGCTCATTGCTGTAGCTTAATTATTAACTTGTGTGAGATATTTTTCCATCCAATCATAAGCATAGGAGGCAAAGGCTGTATCTTAAAGAGTATGTGTTAGGCCTACACAATGAATTAATTAGTAGGTAGCCAATAGATATTGACATAGATACTGACTACCCACCATGTGCCAAGTGCTATTCTAATGGCTAGAGATACAGAGGTGTGTCAACTTGGCTAGGCCATAGTATCAAGTCACTTGATCAAACAACAGTAATCTAGGTGTTGCTGTGAAGATATTTTGTGAATGAGGTGAACATCTATAAAAAACCGACTTTAAGTAAAAGAAATTACCATCAATCATGAGGTTGGCCTTGTCTAATCAGCTGAAGGCCTTGAAAGTAAAACTGAATTTTCCTTAATAAAGTGGAAATTCTGCTTCAAGATTATAGTATCAATACTTGTCTAAAATTCACCTGTCTTCCTGCCCTATGGATTATACTAGTAGACTTGATAGTTCCTACAACCCTGTAAGCCAACTAAAAAATCTTACATACATACATCTAATATACATTTCACTTATATGCCACATATATATACATATCTTACATATGTGTTCTGGTTCTTTAGAGAACCTGGGTTAATACAGCATTAACAAGATTCAAGGTTCTATGATTATGAAACTGAAATTCTTCCAGGAAAAACTAATAACTAATTAAAAGAAATATAGCGAATGACAGGCTACGTAGAAAATAAAGCAAGACAAATATGACAGCAAGTAGCTAGAGAGCTACATTTAAGCTGGGTGGTCTGGGAAGGCTTCTCTGAAGTGGTGGCATTTAAGCTGAAACAGGAATTGACAATCTCATTACTTTTATGTTTATTCCATAGAGCCTGTTTAAAGTGATTTACATAGTATGCACTCAATTATTTTGAATAAATGATGAGCAGATTAATAACATGATTTTATAGAAGATTGACCATTCTAATTTTAGGCAACTAAGAAGCAAGCTGAGTTTAAGACCTTAATGAGAAGAAAGTCTTTTCTTCAAGTTGCAATTACATCAACTTGAAGCTGGAAGCTCTTGTTTCTGACTTGATTAATGAAAGGAGGTGACTGATTAAGTTGTTCTGGGCATGCAATTCCTTTTACCTGCACTAATTTGAAAACAATATAGTTGTAATGCAGTTGGTAGATAAGATACAAAGCACAACAAATACCACTTTCTGACCTCAAACTGCCTCTTCTTGCCTCCTTTTCCTCCTCCTTTCCTTCAAAGCACATAAACACTAGCCCACCATGTGCCCCCTAAACACACACACACACACCATTGAATAATAATAAGAGTAAATACAATTGGCCAGATTTTATGGGTTATTTATCAGGGAGAACCAACCCTATATTTTCCTTCCCTTCCCTTCCCTTCCCTTCCCTCTCCTCTCTCTCCTCTCCTCCCCTTCCTCTCCCCTTCCCTCCCCTCCTCTTTCCTCTCCTCTCTTCTTTCCTTCCTTTCTTATCAATTATATCTGGCTACTTATGTTTACTCTCTTTATTACTCAATGGTGTGTGTGTGTGTGTGTGTGTGTGTGTGTGTGTGTGTGTGTGTGTAGGGGGGCACATGGAGGGGGAAAAGTTGAAATTCTTTCAAACCTTAACCCAAGAGATAACCTTAGCTTCCCAAGAGCTGTACCTTAAACCAGTGAGGGAAAATCTGACAACCATTTCAGATGGTGCAGTGAGACCCATATCTGCCTCTGAAGGATTGCAGACTTGAAGTTTATATTTATTAGCACAGATAAACTGACTTCTGAATGTGAGTATATGAGATACATGTTGTGGCTAAAAACTAAATGTATGGAAAAGCTAGTACCATCATCAGCTAGTTTGTTTTTACTAGGGTTTCTTGGATTACTGGATTTCAAGTGATGTGTAAGAACTGGTGTTTAACATTGCTTAAAAATATTCATTCTGGCCAGTTGGGTTTCATGAGGGTCAAAGATGAACAGAGTAGTCATGTTTAAGACTAAAGGAGAGAATGAAAAAAGCAAAAGAGGTCTAATGGCAAAATTACAACATTTCAGAAGCTGTACACAAGAAAGACAGATTCATTGTCTCTAGCTACATTCCATGAGGTGTTGTCCCTGCCCTCCACCAACTCAAGTATAGGAGCCTAGACAAACTACATCTTGTGTGAAGCCATCCAGACCAGGATACTTGAAATGGTGGAGAATAATATGGTGGCTTTTTTAAAGGTTCAAAAAGTTTCCAGCAAGGAATTATGTCTTAAATTAACTTAAAGCAGTAGTTGCTCCTATTCGGAGGAATTAACTGAGTGAGTTAGGATTGTGCTGTTGGTCCCTTTGCAGTTGTCACTCTGAGACCTCTTTTCCTCCGTCTTGAGTTGTGATTTGAAAAGTGTGAGTAGAAGCCGATGCTTCTGAACAGAGAAGGTACTTCTAGAGCATTTTCAAGCAGGCTCTCATAGGCAGTAGAAGTTGACCAGAGTAGGGAGTGTGTGAGGAGATAAGAGGTGGAATATTTTAATAAGATGGAATATTTTGCCCAACAGGCCTCAGCAGGATTTTCACGGTAGAGGGGCCTGGTTTGGGGATAGGTCCATAGGTGACAGACTTGAACAGCTTTTTTTCAGCAAAGAAATAGGAAAAGAGAAAGGCCATGATCAGTTCAACAGAAACAACACTTGTACAGAGTCAAGGATCATAGATTTTTAGATTAAAATTGTCCACAGAAATTAGTTTCTCACCTTTATTAGATCAATGGTAAACTTGAAGCTCAGTAAGAAACACATTTCACCTGAAGAAACTTCTCCTGTCTTCTGCCAAGAGCAGGTATTTACTTCTGTTCTCTAGGTGGAGGCAACCCACATCTATCAATAGGTCATTGACAGGACACCATCTTTGCAGAACTTACCCTATGGCCTCATTTTCAATAATATTATAGCAAAAGATCATTTATAAATATAATTCTGGTTTTGATTTGTTTTGCACTTTATGTGTCAGCTAGCCACAGTGATTCAAGATAAGCACATTACTAATAATATTATTAATAATAACAACACCAATGGTATGGATTTACATGCAATAAAGATACTAGGTGTTTCCCCGTGAACCCAATACTTCGGATGGTCCACTATGGTCACAGCATTCTATGCAGCACAGCACAGCATAGCACAGCACAGCCCTTTCTTGACCCAAACACACACACACACAACACACACACACACACGCGCGCACACACACACACACACACACACACACACACACACAGCTTAAGCTACCTACCTTGACTTCCCATTTGTTCTAGTCTCTTGGAGTGCCTCCATCTTTCATGGGCCCTGGTGTCCCAGACAAGTTTCATGGGGTTGTGCTCTATTCTGATATTCCCACTCCTGTTTTTAGATAAATCAGCTTGGAAAACACTGTTCTGCATAATGTTTATTCAATTTTTCTAATCCCAACTATTGACCAAATTTCTCCTGGCCTTCAACTCTGTGCAGGAAGTGAACTTGATTTCAGACAGCCTCCCGCCTCTTCCATCCTCTCTAGGTTCCTTCCCATTGATAACTTTCCACTGTAAATGAGATATGTGATTGAGCAATGACCTATGACCAGGATGTAGGCACGCATCCTGTGCTCCCTTGCCCTGGTCTTGGTTCCTGTCTATCTACTATTAGCACTACAGTCACTTCCTAGGAGTGAGTGTTAACAACACCCGTTTGAATTCCTGCAATTCTTGCCATTGTAAGTCGGGTGTGGAAGCCAAAGCAGAAAGCATAACTCAAACAAACCAATGTTTTGAACAGAATTATGACCTGCAGGTAATTCATGATTCTATTAATGGTTTGTTCTTTCCTGCTCTGGCTGAGATATTAGCCACCATTGTGCCTTTAACCATAATAAACGGGCAGATGAGGTGACAGTGGAAACAGGTCCTTGATTAAAAATCAATGCCCTGCAAACCTGCAAATTAGATAATCAGAGTTGATGGGGCAGTTTCTCACAAATACATCAAGGCCATAGACCACACAGAAAACAAATAGCACAGTCTAAAGGATTTGAGAGAAGTAATGTGTGTAAAAAGTACACAAATATGCTTTAAAAAGATAAGGGTAGCTGATATCCATCTAAAGTCTTAAAACAGCAACAAATATCTAATCCCAAGAACACCAGGAAGCCCACGTGAGCTCCGTTTGGTCCTCCCCTCCTCTACCCCTCCGGAACTAAGCAAAGTTTCACTATCTTGTTGCGAGAGCCAAGAAGTGAATGATCGACACTAATGGGATTTTTAATCTTCAACCTAATTAATTTGTTAAAATTGAGGCTTACTAGGGAGAATCAGCACAAAGGAATTAATTAAAGCAAAGGAATTTTTGCTGGATTGAACAGCTGACTGCTGAGCATAGCTTGGATATGCACAGAGACAGATATTTTACATTCATTTTCACTTTTCTCTTGTGTGCTTTGCTATTTCCATTTGCAAAAGAGCCTCTTTGCCAAAGCTGAGACTGCCCATCTCTACCATCAGCATGGGCAACACTGTACTGCTATTCAGGAGATTTCCTTGTCTGTCACACTATATACCCTTGACCTTGTTGGACCTGGTTTGTCTGGCATATGGTAAGTGTTTGATACATGTTTGCTGAAAGAATGAATGTGTGAATGAGTAAATAACTATAACTTTAAAAATTAGTGGCAATAAGTGATGGCATTAATGTCCCAACTTACTTTCCTCGTCTGTGGTTATTCCATGAAAAGAGGCAGAGATAAAATAAAATGGACATTTTCATTTTTACAGAAACTAAGCAAACTGATGTTTACAACCTTATGTAGCATGCAGACCTAACTCTGAGCAGACGCCCTATCAATTCCAGGTACACCTGCGGTGCTATTAATGAAAAATAAAGCAACACCTTTTGTTTTGGATTTGAGAGGATTGAAATATTTTTTATGAATCAGCTTTGTACAACTTAATATATAGCTATATACAACCATTCAAGTATATATAGCTGACTACAACTATTCAACTACATGTATATCTATGTACAACTAGCCAATTACACAATATGTTCAGGAAAGCAATATTTGTAAATGTTATCACAAGTTTCCCTGACTTAATATCATTACACAATGATCATAACTTAAAGGTTTTTTTTATTGATTTTTAAAAAATATATTTTATTGACTTTTTACAAATAGGAAAGGAGAGGAATAGAGCGTTAGAAATATCAATCAGCTGCCTCCTGCACAACTCCTACTGGGGATGTGCCCGCAACTAAGGTACGTGCCCTTGATCGGAATTCAACCTGGGACCCTTCAGCCCATAGGCTGACGCTCTATCCACTGAGCCAAACTGGTATAACTTAAAGGTTTTTTATGGCTGGTTTGTTTTTTATAGCTGGAGGGCTTAACATGAATAGTACTCATAGGCAATATTCTGTACAATAACAGTTTCAATTGACTGAGTTTCATAGGATGCTTGTCTGTATTCTTTTTTATTCCTTTAAACTTGGCAGTTTAGGCTACTTTGTCTTCAAACTTTAGGACAAATCATATATCTAAGTAAATAAATAAGAGCGGTAATTCCCAAAGTCACTATAGAGTTTGTTCTCACACTTACTTTCATTCTTTAACCAACTTTTTAAAAAGTATCTACAGCACATGGCCAACAACAGTGCCAGACACTGGACATATGTGTAATGAACAAAACAGTCTTTCCTCTGAGAGGTCTGTAGCTGATGCAAGAAGTAATAAAAACCATATTATTGTACAATGTAGCAGTTGCTATGAGGAGGTGTCTATTGGCAGCAGGAGAAAAGACAGCAGGGACCCTCTTGGGGCAAGGAGGGGGATGGAGAAGGTATCATAAGACAATGGCACCTTGGAGAGTAAGCAGAATTTCAGCAGATGGGGTAGAAGACTGAAGAGAAGGAATCAGCACAAACCAAGCATGGGGGTAGAACTGGTTGTGGGTAGATAGAGAACACAGGATAGGGCGGAGAAGACAGTCTGATGTCTGGAAACCAGCTAAAAAGATCTAGACCAGACTGGAAGGGGAAAGTCAGTAAGTCACTAAGGTTTCTGATTCAGGACAGGATTTTAAATCCCTACGGCACCACTGAGAAAAACAGGCAAGAGAGAGGAAAGGTTGGAAAATCCTGGGAAAGCCCCCAGAGCCTCCTGCCAGGTGGCTTCAGTAAACCAGCACAGGGGAGCTGGGCAGTGCAAGCAGCTGCTCTCATTGTCCTTTGCCTCAGCTGGCATTTCCCAGGGCTCTCAGCTGATTAAAGCAACGCAGCATCTCACCTCTACCTGTAGACCTACTGGGAGAAATCTACACAAATATACCTTGACTTAACAACTGACAACTCCTTAATTGCAGACCACCAAAGCCAAGGAAATAAACTGTGTCATGATGAAGCTGGGCCAGGGTCAGAATGTGGACAAAGACAAAAGGGTGGAGAGCTGACTGGTACCATAAGATAAGAAGACCAGTGTCAATGAAGGCAAGGACAGGCAGGTAAGCATAATAAGCATGGCAGGTGTAGGCTGACAAGTTACAAACCCCAGGATGTCAAATAAATCATGGAGTTGCACCAGGATAGAGAAATAACTGAGACCTATACTCTGCAAGCATATAGGTCAGAGGGACTGAGATCAGGGTCTAGACAGGGTCTGGGTAAGGACCACTGAACACTCTTATGGTCTGAGAAGACCCTGCTTTTATATTCAATGTGGAGGCAGGTGGCCAAGTGCGGTGGCAGCACAAGGGCAGGATAGTGGGAGGGGAGGGGCACAGGCACTAAGTTTGCACTCTCTGCAGAGAATTGAAAAATAATGACAAACCTACTGGAAGTTGGTCTGCTCTTTCTTATTACCATGAGCCAACAATTCTAAACAATGTTCATGATCAAATACTCATCCTAAACAAATTTTTGTTGATCTAAATTCTAAGCAGTTGTTGGGCTTACGAAAATTAGCTAATTTTTGGTATATTTCCTTCACAAACATGTATTCTGCATGAAAGTAAAATTAGGAGAACCACCAGTTAACCAGCTGTCCCTTCTGACACACCCAGACTCAGTTAGACCCAGCTATTTCAAGAGTAAGTTCTAAATTGTTCGAAAGGAGTACATTGAATGTAACTTTGAATGTAACTCCTAACCAAGGCATTCTACATAGTCCTTTGTTTAAAGAATAAATTCTAAATAAAAATGATAGCCCAGTGCCTGTATGGTGAAGAAGGAGTCTGTGTCACAATTCATTTGATATAACACCTTAGGGTTTTTATTTGTGCTTTGCAGGTTAAACAATGAATCAGCGCAAACTGCAAGACATAGTATTTTCACTTGATAAATGCAAATTTCAGTTCATACATGAAGTATTTTCTGATTTTAGCAGGATCTATTAAATTGACATTTATATTTTACTAATGTAAACAACTAAAATATTAAGAAAATACTTATTACAGATTGTTACATAATTTATCATTAAATGGCATTGCTATAGAGAGAAAGGAGTATTAAAAATCCTCTCTGGGGCCCGCTGGTTTGGCTCAGTGGATAGAGCATCAACCTTTGGACTGAAGGGTGCAGTTTGATTCCAGTCAGGGGCACATGCCTGGGTTGTGGGCTCAATCCCCAATAGGAGGCGGCCAATCAATGATTCTCTTTCATCATTGTGTTTCTATCTTTCCCTGCCCTTTCCTCTCTGAAATCCATAAAAATATATTTTTTAAAAATCCCCTCTGGTTGTTAAATACACTAGTTATGATACTGTTTGAACAAAGGTGATTGAAATGGGGAGTCTAAGAGCAAGAAGTGAGAACATGGCAGCTCCTGAGAGAAACCCAAAATGTTACATACTGTATCTGCGTTCAGATTGAGGGTAGACACATTTTTTCTGCTGAAATTTACAAAAACAAACAAATAAACCTAAAATTGACTTTTTTTAAAACATAGCTCCAAGGCCAAGCCTTAGACATCTATGATATTTTGTACTTTTCTACATGGTGGGGATACAGCAGAGGGAGACCTCTCATGACCAGAATCACTCAGCACTTATAAAGCTACACTGGGAGCTCCTCGAGGGCAGGACTGTAAGCTCCATTTCTGACCCTGCCAGTTCTATCACAGTACATGGGCCAGCTGAGGTATTGACAGAATGAATAAGCAAATGAATCGATTCCAAGGAAAATGAAGGGCTTCTAGCATAAAAATTCCCATCTTTCTTAAAATGCATGCAATTAGCTTACTTTGTCTTCAGTTTTATATACATTCTTCCCTCAGGCCTTCGTTAATAAATATTTATTGGTACCTATTCTGTGGTGGCACTATTTTAAGCATCGGGAATATAATAACTGAACAAGCAATGCTCAGACCATGGGTAAAGTGCTTCCTGATCCCTGAGTTACATGATGTAACATCTTGTGTGGGACACACCCACATGCACCTGCCTACACTGGCTAAGCAACCCTGCCAACCACTCAGGAAATAGGCACTAAATGGAACTCTCCTTTGAATGGTACTGAGTGACCTGGGTTTTACACAGTGTGAAGCCATCCAATGCAAAACCTTCAGAGAACCTCTTCCGAGATTTATGATGGGTCTGAAATTGAGTCTTATTAATTATAAGGGACAGTCACATTGGTTTGGACTCAGAGCTTGTACTCTCTCATTAAATTTAGTAGGTAGTAGACCCTCAATAAATATTTATTAAATGAATTAATCATATAATATCCATAATGGCTCATTTGCAATATATTAATAATATATAAAGTTCTCCGTAATATAGTCTCTTTTGCAACTTGATTTCTCTTACACCCTTCACTCAGTCTTAAATGGTCATTCACACCTGTTTTCTTTGACTAGTTCACTGCATTGAAACACTGCTTTTTCCACACAGGCTTGCCAGTTAAATATGCTAGCAGAAATTCCTATTAATTCCATTCCAAGTATTTGCACAGAACTGATCCACCATAGCCGTCTGCTAATGATGCATCTGTCATTTTATTGACACCCCTAAACAGCTTTATTCTCTTTTCTAATTAAGAGACAAAACTGGTATTGTCAGCTGATGAGCCGACATTTGGGGGCTTTTGTTCTTATGTAAAAGGCGGCATATTATGATGCTAGAACAAAAACTCAGGAATGTTAACAAAAAGCCCACCAGACAAAATATATTTACATGTAAGATTTGAATGAAGCTTGTGATAAGCCTAATACACATACAATATTTTGAGTTACAGGGGGAAAAATATACACTCATGGCAAAAATACATTAAAAAAGGGGGTGCTTCCTGCCTCCCTAACTGGACACTGAAATTCAGAACAAAGCAGTCTTATGGGCTCACTGGACAATCACAAATCCTAGGAAATAAATTAAACCTTTTTAAAGCTGACCAAAATAATATGCTGGAATATGTTGAAATAGACACAATAGTAACACTGAAATAACAGCTAAATAAGAACTAAAAGTTCTTAGAGAAAAATGATAGAAATGAGGTAAACAGCACATTTTTAAGGGCTTTTTTTAAAAAAAGAAAAAAACAACAATGATTTCCTGATGATTATATTAGCAAATTGCCAGAAAAAAATGACAATTCCGTACAAGTACAGGACTAACAGCTCACCAGAACGTTCTCAAGCAATTGAGGAGGACAAGCTGTAAAGGCTCTATAACCATCACATTAAAAATCTAATCTAAAATCATAGCATGTCAGAAAATTAAGGATTCATCAAAATATTCCCAAAGGTTATGCGCTAAAAGGAATGCATACAAAGGAAACACACTCCTTGATTTCTTTACACAGAAATGTACTGTAGAATCTACGTTTTAAACTTAACTATAAAATATGGTCTGTCAGATGAGCTCATTGTAAAAAGCAGCTAGCATACATTTTGGCACACAGTAAATGTTTGATAATGTTAGCTGTTCTTATTATCATTATTATTATTGGGATGTCAGAATTAACTCATTGCCTTTCATGGCTCCTTCCCCCAAGGTTTAAAGGAACCCTAGAAGGATTTCTTGGAGCTAAACCATATACTTGCTGCTAATTCTGTCTCTACCTTCCTTCCTGAATATTTTTTGCTCTTATTTGGCACTATAGTTCCAAGCTCTGATCTACCTAAATTCTCCCACTCAACCTAAATGCTTAGGACTGAAGGTTTGAACTCTATGTCTTGCTTTTATTGTTCATGTCACCCCAACTCTGTCTTTCAGGTCACTCTCAATCTTAGGAACTATGGCAAAATCTCCCACATAGTCCAGGGCAATGCTCAAATTCCAGCTTGTGGAGAAGGAGAGTTCAGGTATGCTACAAGTGAATATCATTTCATTAAGTCTGCTCTCTACCTGCACCAAGGTTGAGAGCCCACCAGCGGCTTAGCTACTACAAGCCCCTAAAACAGTCAGACCTTTGTCTTCTGCTTAAAGATACTTCTAGGGTCTTGTGGTCATTAGTCTAGCAGCACTTACTTAGCATCAATTCTTTATCCCAAGAAAAGTCAGAACAGAAGGAGGTACCTTATCCCAATTAAAAAACAAACTCCTTTTGTGACAACAAAGCCAGCTTCTCAGTTACAAATAGATGCTGTCTTATTTGTTGGGATGCAGTAGACAGACACCCATGGCATCCAATAACCACCATCTTCATGGGAGCTGCCATGTGCAATATGATCCAGGTTTCAGTTGATTGGTCCAGCGTGGGTATCTCACCCATGCTGAGCCAAGCTGAGTCTTTTGGACAAGCTAAGAGGTGGAGCGCATGTGGTGATATTCAGAGGAAAGCAAAACAGTGACAACAGTCAGTATGTGGTTGCACAGCTGCTGCTGGGGATGACTATTCTCTCCATAGAGAAATAAAGGGGAAAGTGAAGAGGTACAGAATATACGGTGATAACCGTGTCTGTATGCAAACATAACTGATGTTTCAGGAGGGATCCTATCCATATGTTATGAGTCCTGGATAGGCCTTTCATATTCCAAGAAATCAGAACTATTATATTATCAGAACTTGGGGAAGCTGCTTGTTAAAGTGATATATACCCAAAGCCATTATATATACACATGTGTGTATGTCTGTCTAACTATTTATCTATCATCTATATGTCTATCTGTCTATCTATCTATCTATCTATCTATCTATATCTATCTATCTATCTGATTCTGAGAGAGAGAAGCAAAGAGACTGTGATGTCAGTGTCTGAAAAGGAAGAGAACATAATGCCAATTAGACAATAACACTTTGTAAAGGATATGATTGTTAACCACTATGCTGTGCAACGGAAACTTATACAAAAAATTATTGAATGTAAACTATAACTGGAAAATAAAATTTAAAAAAGAATGCATATGGTTGCATTTCTATGACAGCCCTAATATGTATTGAGATTTTAGGGGCAGGAAAGTTTAGAGTTGATGGTTCATAGACCTGTGAAGCATTCATAACCCTTTTTGTTGAACTTCAACTTCATTAAGATAATAAAACTAGAATGTCTACTTTTCTTCATGTATGCATTCACTCATTCTTTCAACAGCCAGCTTGAAGGATAAAGGGCTAGCCAAACACAGTCTCTGCTTTGGGTAGAGATTCCTGACTTATGGAAGTTAGTAGATAAAGATTTCTTCTATCATTGCTACTTCTCTGACCAGTGACTAGGGTTCACTAACAGGAAACAATGAGGAAGCCCCTTGTAAAAGGAAGAGATTGTGAGGCTATAAATACATGCCCAACTTAAACAAACATTTGTTAGTCTTGACTGCCTTACGTGGTTCCCAAAGCCCGCAAACTAAGCAGGCATTCTTCCCTGGGATGTGTGCTATGTAGATAGGTGAAAACAACCATACAAATATTTTCTTGCTTTTGAAAATATTTTTTGTTGCTATAACTTAAATATGATTCTTTAAAAAAAACAACAACACATATTTGAGGCAAAAAGACTCAACTCCGTGATGCCAGCAGAAATGGCTGGTTTTTTTTTTAATAGAAATTGTTTTATTCAACTTTTTTCTTGCTTTCTAATTTCTTCTTCTATTTAACTTTTATTTTATTTTCCAGGCAACAGAAAACCTCCCCCCAAGTATAGATTTTATTCCCCATTAAAAAGAATATTAAAAAAACAGCTCTTTCCCCTTCAAACATTTCTTTATTCAGACCTTCATTTTCTTCTCCAAAGTTGTACATGCCTATTTCAGTCTAACCAGTTGAGTCTTCCTTTTGAATGAACTCTTATTTTCCTCAGATGTTCCTTTGGGCTAATCCCACTGATTAGCTGGTCTTTTCTCTTGTCTTCTTATCAGAGAAAAAAGTGACTGTCTTGCCCAACCCAGGTCTGCAAATGGAGGAGGAAATTACCAAATTTTCTACTTTATTTAAATTAAAAACATTAAATTGATGTGTCCTGCAGCACTGGGGCATTGTTTTATTGAAA
Organism: Lasiurus cinereus; assembly: GCA_011751065.1. Classification (NCBI taxonomy): domain Eukaryota; kingdom Metazoa; phylum Chordata; class Mammalia; order Chiroptera; family Vespertilionidae; genus Lasiurus; species Lasiurus cinereus. The sequence continues at coordinate 7,592,436 of JAAGEH010000040.1, forward strand.
ATATACAAGTTTCTATGATTGAAAAGAATTCACAACAAACCAATGCATGGGCCTGTTGAGAATTAAAAACACAGAAAATAAAGGTGCTGACAGTTGTCAGTGACACAAATTTCCACTGCTTTAGCCAGAAATATGGTTCTAATAAAGCACATTGTATGGCAATAAAAAGACACAGATGATCCTGACTATTACATGCTTTCACTTTTCTGGAGCTTTTAAGATTGAAATTAAAATTTGAAGCAATATTTAATAATGCTATGTTACATTTGTGAGTAAGATTTTCTCAAGCATCCTACACTCCCATTTTCCACAGTGTGCTTATGCCATTTTAAACTCTGCACTATGCAGTTAACGGCATGCAGGACCACTCTATCTGTACCTGCCTCCAAGCCCACTACCTCCTTCGTGACCCAGATGTCACCCAACATCCACCCCCACACAAAATCTCCTCCTTTTTAGTGGAAATTGTTTCAGTTGTTTGGGGAATTGTTTGAATTAAACTGCCTTCATCTTAGTCTCCTATTACTCCTAGATGTTTCTCTAAAGAAGATTCATAAATGACAAATAAGCACAGGCAAAGATGTTCAGTATCATTGGTCACTAGAGAAATGCAAATCAAAAGCATGATGAGATATCGTTTTATGAAAAACTGTCTGGCTGATCCTCAAAAAGTTAAACACAACATTATCATATGACCCATTAATTCCACTCTTAGGTATCCCCAAAAGAAATAAAAACATACCTCCATGCAAAAACGTACGCATAAATGTTCATATCAGCATTATTCATTTTAGTCAAAAAGTGAAAGTAAATGTTCAACTGATGAATGGATAGACCAATATGGTATATCCACACAATGGCATATTAGTCACCCGTAAACAGGAATGAAGCACAGATATATGCTACCACATGGGTGGACCTTCAGAACATTATGCTAAGTAAAAGATGCTGGACAGTGAAGATCATATATTGTATGATTCAATTTATACAAAATAGTGATAAGTTCACAGAGATAGAAAGTAGATTAGTGATTACCTAGGAATGAGGGAAGGGAGAATTGGGGATGACTGATAACAGAATATCTTTTGTGGGACAAATGAAAATGTCCCAGAATTAGATAGTGCTGTTGGTTGCACAACCTTCTGAATATACTAAAATCTGATGAATTGATCACCTTTAAAAGGTGAATTTTACGGTATGTGAATTACATCACAATTTAATAAATAAATAAATTCACCCTCCTCCATTCTATAGCATCTAAAAGTATGTGGCATATAACAGATGCTCCAGAAATGTAAATTTTTTCTTTAAAAATATACTCTCTGGATAATTCAAAGTTTCTTCAAGTATTTCCCAATTGTGTGTTACTCTGCATAGCTGGGAAAACAGCTCCACCTGCTTTCAGCATTGTGAAAGGAGTAATAAACAATGGAAGCCTCATTCGTTCATGGCAGGTCTTTTAAAAATAATTTCACTAGATCTACCTAAGGTTGTCCGCAAGTTTTTCCAGCATGAGGTATCTACTACCTGAAGCTGTAGCGCAGGGAATGGAGACAGGGCACACTTGTTCAATGGACATAACCTGCTGCAGGTCACATCCCCCTTCCCGGCCATCTCATCTATATCACAACAGGGACAAGTACATTTAGTCCCAGATAACTACACTCAGCCATCATCCCTTCTGCTGTCCACGCTTGTAGTCAGAATAAAACTCATTTCCTGACTCAGGGAGAGCCATGGTGATAATATAGATGTCTGCACATGAAAGCCCACATTCAAGCTGGATCACTGTGCCTGAGACAGGTCTGCAGCCACTCCTGAAGAACACTGTGCCCTTCTACAGCCACCACCGCTCCCAGCAAAGCTTGAGAGACTTGGGTGCCTTGAGAGACTACAATGAACATGTGAAAAGCATTTAAAACTAGCTTCCTGTGAAGTGCTTCCATTGTCCAGGTCCCTCTTCATTCTTTCTTCCCTCCCTTCCTTTCCTTCTGAAAATTCACGTATTTATTCTGTAATGAATAGTTATCTTATAGACTATATGCCAGACCTAATACTAGATGTGGAGGATACACTGAATGAAATTTCACACCTATGAGGAATTTACACTTTGTTTAAAATGCACCACCCCCAGTAAGCTTTCCTGGATCCAACTTTTGCTGAAGTACAGGTTTTTGGAGCTCTGGTTTTCTAGGCACTGGGTGCTAAAATGCTGTTTATTTAAAAATAAATTCTGAGATATTGGTAATTTAGTTTAAAAGCCTTTCATTTCTCTCCTAGTGTTACATTGGTTTTATAAAAATAGCTGTGCACAATTTTTTACTTTAAAAATATTTTTATTTGTTTTCAAATAAGTTGCATCCCTTTGAGATAAATTCTCTAAAATACATATGAACATCAAGCTTTAAAATGTAAGTTGCCATAGTTGGATGGCTCAGTTGGTTGGAACATAGTCCCATACACCCAAAAGTTGTGGGTTCAACTCTCTC